>JAWDGP010006332.1:30000-31751 GCA_033675545.1 Elysia crispata | reverse complement strand
GTACTTCGTTCAGTTACATGTGCTAAGGGAGGTTATTTGCTTTGTCTTGGGGGGGGGGGGGGGGGGGGGGGGGGGGGGGGGGGGGGGGGGGGGGCGAAAAAAACCTAAAAATTTGTGAAAGGTGACTGGAAAATTCTTTCATATGCTCTTTCTCTCTCTCTCTCTCTCTCTCTCTCTCTCTCTCTCTCTCTCTCTCTCTCTTTCTCTCTCTCCCTCCCTTCCGCTCTCTCTCTCTCTCTCTCTCTCTCTCTCTCTCTCTGTCACTCTCTTTCTCTCTTCTTTTTTTTTCTTGTTTTACTTTCTCTTTTTTTTTTCTCTTCTCTTTTTCTTTCTTTTATTACCAAATTCAATTTTTCTATCTTCTATTTTCCAATCTCTTTCTCTTTTTGTAATACCATTTTTTCGCTTTTTTTTCTTCCGTCTTGCAGTGCCCACATTCCTTCTATCTATTATCTCTTGATCCGTATCTTTCCTACGTCCTTCATCTCCTTTTTCTCTATCTCGGTCCCCTCCCACTTTCTTTCTCGATCATTATATTCTCCGCCTTTTCTTTTTTTTCCCCTAAATTTTCTAACTTTCGGTCTATAACTTTGATATCAATTTTAAACCGTCACGGGCTAAATAAAACGCTGAAGACATCTATTATTAATGAAGCTTGGCGTTTTTTTTTCTTTTCTTCAAATATTACCTCGCGTTCACTTGACCCCCCCCCCCCCCCCCCCGCCCCTGTGTGTGTGTGTGTGTGTGTGTGTGTGTGTGTGTAAAAAAAAAAAAAAAAAAAAATTAAGAAAAAAGGAGCTTTGCTGCTCTCCCCTGCCCGATACACTCACTCTTACTTGAACAAAAAGGCCGAGACGTCATATCTGTTTATAATAATCACAGACTAATTTGTCTATTCAGAGCATTCTTATGTCTTGCGTGTCTTAGAGACATGTTTGCTTGAAAGACGATTATTGTGAACCTTCGGCTTCTCACATGTCTACACCACTTAACAATTTTCAGAAGTTCATTTTAAAAAATGTAATAAATAGGTTTGTAAAATCCCTGATCTAGCTAAACTGTTCAGGTTCCTGTATGACACTAACACACGCAGGGTAAGTTAGAGACTTCTGCTGGGAAATGTCTGCTGGATCACGGAGGCTTTTCAGTTCTGGCCAGGGGTATACAATAGAATCTGCAAGACGCTTTACAGTGAACTGAACTTGCACAAATACTCTGAAATTGATTTTCTTTGGCTCAGAAATGTTCAAATTGAAGGTTTCATTTAATAAATGACTGGATTAAAAAATAAAAGACAGGAACTGTCCAGTTCTTTTCTTCGACAACAGAGTATTATGTTGTCTCTTTATTCTTTATTTTATTTTTTATTGATTTACTTTTTTATAAAGACAACCCTTTACAGGAAAAAAAATTAATAACCATTGCATATATTTGATTTTTCCCCCTCATGACATTTTTTTAATACTTTGTCTCTTGTTCTGAGTGAATATATCATATATTCATCATCTCTGAAAACTGAAGTTTTCAGTTTTTCTCTTCCTCACTGTCTTTCTCTGAATGGCCATTTTGTCCCTGTCTATCTTCATTGCCCCCTCACTACTTTCTGTCGTTACCCTACTTTATTTCTGTATTCAAATCCTTTTTCGTATCTAAATAGAGAGTCTTCTTATAGTGGTGTCAATAGATCCAGGTAGATGGTACAGGAAAGGGTTGAATCAAACACTGTCGTTGGAGAGGATAAAACTTTCACT
>JAWDGP010006332.1:20000-25000 GCA_033675545.1 Elysia crispata | reverse complement strand
ACCTTGTCTTACATACCTGCAGCACAACATAACTCAGACCCTCTTTGGCAGCTTGTCTTACATACCTGCAGCACAACATAACTCAGACCCTCTTTGGCAGCTTGTCTTACATACCTGCAACACAACATAACTCAGACCCTCTTTGGCACCTTGTCTTACATACCTGCAGCACAACATAACTCAGACCCTCTTGGCACCTTGTCTTACATACCTGCAGCACAACATAACTCAGACCCTCTTTGGCAGCTTGTCTTACATACCTGCAGCACAACTTCACAGCTCCAGTTAGTCCACGACCCATTGGTCCAGTGGTTAAACTAATTGGCAGCTTCGTTTTCAAATATCGAAACAAGAGTATAATTTGCCCAAGATAGCAATACTCATAATTATAGCCTGCAGTGATTCTTAGAATACTCAATATCAAACATTCTTGTCAAATCCATACACAAACAGCAACCTTGCCTTTTGATAAGTTACCAACACTTCATTTCACGAAAAAAAAAAAATTGAATGAAACTAAATGAATCGAGGCAAAATCAATGCCAATTCTTTTGTTTCATTTCATTGATTTGGGATCAATTATTTACCTTCAAACAAGATTCAAGTGTTTCGGGTTTTCTTGAAGTGGAAGAATTATGTCGCATTGACTAGATCTAGAACAAAATGTGGCTTAGAAATGTTATCATGAAGGTCAGCATACTGGCGCAGTGAAGCTCGGCTGCCAACGTTCAAACATTTTATACTCTCGAAGCCAGAGCGGTAATGACAGAAAGGAATGAAGAAAATTGTAATGAATCATTAATTTTTGTCATGGATGCCTGGCTTTTTTGTGCGGCCCTTTTGATTTGTAACTTTGTGATATTGTATAATTAATGGAACTAATTGATTTTTTAAAGTAAATTTTTTAATCAATTTTACAATTTTTACAAAAGAAACAAAGATTGATCAAAGGGCATTTTTAGCTGGGGGGGGGGGGGGGGGGGGGGGAGTTGGCCAATTCGAATGCCAAGGCCATAGAGCCTTCACTTAGATAATATGAGAATAGCCGGCAGTTATGTTGATGTTGCTGCTGTTTTTTTATGGTTATATTGTTGTTAAAACTGCATTTTTTGTTCTTATATTTGCTATTTTTATAATTCTTGTTGAATTAACCAGTGTTGGTGTCAATGTGCTTTTTTTTTGTTTTTGTTTTGTTTTTTTTTTTTTTTTTGGGTTTTTTTTTTTGGGTTTTTTTTTTTTTTTTTTTTTTCGTTCTTGTATTTGCTCTTGTTGCTCCTATTAAGATCTGCAGTGTAACGGGTTGTGGTGTAACGGTTTGTCGAGATGTTATCTTTCCTCAAGTAACTCAATTCTGCAGGGCGCGATCTCGCCAGCCTGTTTGTACTGGGGTCCGAACCTAATGCATCGCAGGTTCACAGGCCAGCACTTTCCTATCTGAGCATCCCAGCGCCTGACCTGTGACATGGACATGGGTGAAGCTGACTAAGGTCCGAACCTCCCACCTCACGGGTTAGCAGAAAAGAAAAGCACTTCTCTGAGCCACCCGGCGCCTGACCTGTGACACGAACATAGGTGAGGTGTGACTGGGGTCCGAACCTCCCACCTCACAGGTTAGCACAAAAGCACTTCTCTGAGCCACCCGGCGCCTGACCTGTGACACGGACATGGGTGAGGTGTGACGATTCCAGGTTGTTTGAGGATCGATCGAGAATGAGTCAAAGCCTGGTCTATCAATCACTGACACTTTGAGGTGGCCATGGGGAAGAGGCAAGGCTCGGGAGAGAGGGGGGGGGGGGGCAGAGAGAGAGAGAGAGTGGGAGAGAGAAAGAGAGAGAGAGAGGGAGAGAAAGAGAGAGAAGGAGAGAGAGAGGGAAAGAAAGAGAGAGAGAGAAAGAGAGAGAGAGAGAGAGAGAAAGAGAGAGAGGGAGAGAAAGAGAGAGAGAGAGGGAGAGAGAGAGAGAGAATGAGGGAGGATAAAGGGATGAAGCTTGATGTTATAAGAAAGCTTCAATGACTGGATTTGACAAACACAAGCCTAGCTAAGCGGGGATCGGCCTGTCTACACTGCAGAATAGAGCAGGGCCCACAGAGAAACCCCAGACATTGATCCAGCTAGGATTCCTTGTGTTGAATGTCACAGACATAAATGCCAAAAAATGCATCAAGCAAAAATCTTTGAATTACAATTTTTTTTTTTTTTGAATAAATTTGGCGCCGTCTTTAACACACATGCCAACTAGGCGTTTCTATTTTGTGTCTAAAGCATGTAATTATTCAAACGAGAATTTTCCAGAATCATGGGCGTCTTATCCAGAGGGATATTCTATTCTTAGAGGATATTTCAAAGCATTGCCTCCCTCTGCCTGCATGTCTGACGACTCTCTCTCTCTCTCTCTCTCTCTCTCTCTCTCTCTCTCTCTCTCTCTCTCTCTCTCTCTCTCTCTCTCTCCCTCTTTCTCTCTCTCTCTCCCTCTTTCTCTCTATCTCTCTCTCCCTCTTTCTCTCTCTATCTATCTATCTATCTAGCTAGCTAGCTAGCTATCTCTGATTCTATTTCTATATATTCATCCATCTATTTTTCTCCTGCCTCCCTATCGTCGTCCTTCCTGTCTTTTATCTCTCCCTATCTCTCTCGCTCTTCTCTTCACCCCATCCTCTCTGTGACTTCCTCTATTTATCTCTCCATGCACCTACTTTCCTTTGGAATACCTATCTATCTATATATATATATCTATCTATCTATATATCTATCTATCTATCTATCTATATATATATATATATATATATATATATATATATAAATCCACCTATCTTTCTAGCTATCTCAGTTTATTCATTTGCCCATCTATCTAGAGGAACATTTAACTTCGCTACTTTTCCCATGTCTATTATTTGCCCAAAGCTATCCAAAGTTTGACCTTCCATTGCCAAATATTTCACAGAATAAATTCATGGTTTGTGTAGCCAACCGTAAAAAAAATTTGTAATAAAACACGTCTTTGCATAGGAATAAAATATCTTAATCTGGCATTTTCATTCTTTTCCGCAGAAGGTACGCTCAAACATGGAACACAAAATCTTATTGAATTCAAATCCATTCTATGGACGTATAAAGCATGTTTAGCAAGTCAAAGGAAATCGCTCAAGGGAATAAGGATCAATATAAAAAAAATTGTCTCTTAGGCCCTTGGTCTGCGTGTTTTGTATTTCTTTATTTAGTATTTTTATTTTTAAAAAATGTGGAAAGGGGAACGAGAGAGATTTTGGCATCCAGTTGAAAAGTTTACCTGGCCAATGACATATCCTAGAGGTGACATGCCCATTTGTCCTGAACTGATTCAGGATGACAAATGCAAGGATAATGCATGTAAGCCATTAGGGATTTTTTAAAGTAATGTATTTATTTATACATACGTTTCTTTCTTTCTTTCTTTCTTTCTTTCTTTCTTTATTTTATTTTATTTTATTTTATTTTTTTTTTTTTTTTTGGGTGGTGAGGGGGGAGGTGTTAGTATCCGTACTTTAGACGTGTTTAAAGTTTTTATTATCCGTTTTTTATAGACATTTTCGACATTCGTATTCTGGCAAATCATTCTGTATGGAAAAGGTTGGAAAAACAATGTGACATCAATTAGCAAGAAACCACACTATGCAAAGTCATCGGGGAAGAATAGGAAAACACAACATGACAGATAGGAAAAACATCACAGCTCTATGGGTGGCGTATTGGCACACAGAGAGAGGCTGTTATTGGGACGTGTTGGAAAACGTGACAGATTTTACAGTTGAACGTTGAAAGATGAACTAGCTCGGTCACAAATCTTACGATGACAAAAAGACTTCGGGAAGTCACAACTGACATACCGACACACCAACATACAAATAAGCCAGCATATTACTATAGCAATCGACGACAAATTTATTCTTACGCGGTTTTTGGAAATTTTTTTGTAGAGGTGATGCGAAATGTATTTTTATGAGGAAATATGATATTATGATTTATTTTCTCTTTTTGTCAGAGTTACTTTTTCGTCTCGAAGACATTTCAATTTATTATCATAAGAGATTTATTATCATAAGAGATTAATTATCATAATTAATTACGACATAGATATTAGATCTAGAGCCAAACTATCGACGCCAAACTCTGGTCCAATATAGATTTACACCAGTTCAGCTACAAATACACAGTAAGCTCACCAACCAGGGAACCGCTTATTTGGTCCTAACTTTATCTGTAACTGAGAAACTCTGGTCCAATATAGATTTACACCAGTTCAGCTACAAATACACAGTAAGCTCACCAACCAGGGAACCGCTTATTTGGTCCTAACTTTATCTGTAACTGAGAAACTCTGGTCCAATATAGATTTACACCAGTTCAGCTACAAATACACAGTAAGCTCACCAACCAGGGAACCGCTTATTTGGTCCTAACTTTATCTGTAACTGAGAAACTCTGGTCCAATATAGATTTACACCGGTTCAGCTACAAATACACAGTAAACTCATCAACCAGGGAACCGCTTATTTGGTCCTAACTTTATCTGTAACTGAGAAACTCTGGTCCAATATAGATTTACACCAGTTCAGCTACAAATACACAGTAAGCTCATCAACCAGGGAACCGCTTATTTGGTCCTAACTTTATCTGTAACTGAGAAACTCTGGTCCAATATAGATTTACACCAGTTCAGCTACAAATACACAGTAAGCTCATCAACCAGGGAACCGCTTATTTGGTCCTAACTTTATCTGTAACTGAGAAACTCTGGTCCAATATAGATTTACACCAGTTCAGCTACAAATACACAGTAAGCTCACCAACCAGGGAACCGCTTATTTGGTCCTAACTTTATCTGTAACTGAGAAACTCTGGTCCAATATAGATTTACACCAGTTAAGCTACAAATACACAGTAAGCTCACCAACCAGGGAACCGCTTATTTGGTCCTAACTTTATCTGTAACTGAGAAACTCTGGTCCAATATAGATTTACA
>JAWDGP010006332.1:7500-15000 GCA_033675545.1 Elysia crispata | reverse complement strand
AGTGGCTGACAACAACCTCATTAGAGTCAATTCTAAAAACAAAATTTGCTAAACCATATTGTAATCTGTGGTTCCTGTTGTCACGTGATCACACACATCCACTAACTGTTCAACAGGCGAAGCTTTTCAGAAACACAAGAGGATCAATCATGTTTTCAGGAGAAACCCTGAAGCTGTAAAAATTTTGCGCACCATTCTAGGTACACTTCTAAAATAAACACTGCAGCGAAAATATTAGGGATAGTGGACTGGGCAGTAGATTAAGCGTGGGTTCTCACACTCTAGGTCTGCCATGCGCGGACGTGATAACTAGGACGTGTTTCTGTTGACCTGGGACGCCACGTCAGCCCCCGCTGTATAATGCCTCCCACTTATCGCAACCACTGAAGATATTAATACACTCTCTCAGATTGGTCTGTGAGGGAGGGAAAATTTAACTTGCGTGTCTTCAGGGATTTAAAAAGGAGCATTTGAATGGATTAGATAGAAAATGTTAATTCAAAGTGAAATCAAAATTTAAATATATTGGCACATCGGTCTGTCTGATTGTCTATTCGTCTGACTGCCTATGTGTATGTGTCTGTTTCTGTCTGCATAAATTTTCTGCCATTTTTTTCAGTGTGTGTTTGTGTGTCTCTCTCTCTCCCTCCCTCTCTCTTTCTCTCTCTCTCTTTCTCTCTCTCTCTCTCTCCCCCCCCCCCACCCCCCCGCCATATTTTTAATCTTGTTCAAGCTTTGATCAAAGCGCCTACAGAAGGTTAGGGTGCAATATACAGTCCTTGTATTTGACGTCAACGATATTTCACAGGACAATATTATATTTGTCTCTCACTTTCTATCTCGTTTTCTTCTACCTACCAATTTTTCCAGCTACCTATCAATCAATTTGCCTATTTACTATATCTCCTTTACATTTCTTTATTTCTAATCATTTTCTATACCTCAACCTTGATCTGTTTCTTTCAGTTATCCACCTCTTTAATCGGACGAATACGGCATGGATTTAAAGATCTTTTGCTTCATGTCCTTGAAGACAGGCATATTTTGCTTGTGCGCAACAAAACTTATTAAGTTGAGATAACATGTAAATGTAATACAGTGAAACATTTAAAAGTATGTCCTTGAAGACAGGCACATTTTGCTTGTGCGCCACAAAACTTATTAAGTTGAGATAACATGTAAATGTAATACAGTGAAACATTTAAAAGTATGTCCTTGAAGACAGGCACATTTTGCTTGTGCGCCACAAAAGTTATTAAGTTGAGATAACATGTAAATGTAATACAGTGAAACATTTAAAAGTATGTCCTTGAAGACAGGCACATTTTGCTTGTGCGCCACAAAACTTATTAAGTTGAGATAACATGTAAATGTAATACAGTGAAACATTTAAAAGTGTGTCCTTGAAGACAGGCACATTTTGCTTGTGCGCCACAAAGCTTATTAAGTTGAGATAACATGTAAATGTAATACAGTGAAACATTTAAAAGTGTGTCCTTGAAGACAGGCACATTTTGCTTGTGCGCCACAAAACTTATTAAGTTGAGATAACATGTAAATGTAATACAGTGAAACATTTAAAAGTATGTCCTTGAAGACAGGCACATTTTGCTTGTGCGCCACAAAACTTATTAAGTTGAGATAACATGTAAATGTAATACAGTGAAACATTTAAAAGTGTGTCCTTGAAGACAGGCACATTTTGCTTGTGCGCCACAAAAGTTATTAAGCTGAGATAACATGTAAATGGAATACAGTGAAACATTTAAAAGTGTGTCCTTGAAGACAGGCACATTTTGCTTGTGCGCCACAAAACTTATTAAGTTGAGATAACATGTAAATGTAATACAGTGAAACATTTAAAAGTGCTATGAATAATAATTAAAAAAAACCATATACCCCCCCTTTCAAATTAAAAAAAACAAAAAACGGAACAAACGAAAAAGCACAACAAAAACACCGACAATGTTGGCGGTGACAGCCACACCAGTTGAGGTCACGAGGTTTCACACAGCACCAGTCACCTGTCCTTCTCTACTGCTCAGACAGCACGTAAGCTTGAAGAATTAATGCCTCTTCGCGGACTTTCGGCGAACATCTATCACGTCAAGACAACAGGCGTTTTTGTTTTGTTTTGTTTTGTTTTTCTGATATCTGGGATAGTCTGATACTGTTTGCGTGTCTTCTGCGCCGCATCATGATATATAATCTTGCAGGATTCTAGATCAGCCTGTCTGAAGTTACCTCCAACAGGGCGTTACGCTCTTTACTTTTTGAATCATAGTTTTGTTTTTTAATTTTTTTCTATTTGTTTTGTTTTGTTTTTTTTAAATGGTGAAGACTACGCGTGTAAATGGGAAAATCGCCCTCTTTGTATAAAAAGGGAACCTCGGTCGCTCCACCCCCGCCCCAACCCCTTCGCCGCCAAACCCCCCCCCCCCCCCCTCCCTTCCTCCCCTTTCTTTACGAACCCTGTCTCCACCGCTTTCTTCGCCCGAAGCTCCATTTGGGTTTGAGGTTTTTAATATTTTTTCAATTTCAATTTGATCTTTTTTTTTTCTTTCAAACATTGCCGAATGTATAACTAAAGACGCTAAATTTGAACTTTTCTGGCCAAACGTCTCCAAAGTTAGTACATGTAGCAGGGTGCTTAGTCTGTATGTAAAGAACTATTTTTTTTTCCTATGCAGAAAAGTTTTGCACTTTTATGCTTTTGTGCTATGCGTGTTTTCTCAGGCCTATGCACGCCCAAAAAGGGTGTCGGCATTGTGCTGGACCAACCAGAATAGGCCAGGACATTTATTATACTGGAGACTTATGTCGCGCGCTATTTATTCTACACATGGCTGCAGAACGCGGTTCCTTCTAATGATTTTAGGGGGAGTGGGGTGGGGTTTTATTTCCTCAATAGATTCCATAGGGTTTCTTGACATTGTGAAGCGTTATGAGGTGAACATAAAAACGTATGAAAGAGAAGTATGGGGGTGGAGGCGGGAATAGAGTGACGAAAAGAAGAGAAAGGAGGAGGAGGAGAAATAGAGAGGAAATAAAAGAGAAGGAGAGGGAGTTAGGGGGTTAAGAGAGCAAATGAAGAGAACGACAGAAAGTCAGAAAGGTTTAAACGAGGGAAAGAGGTAAGAAAGACTGATAGTGGGAAGTTAGATGGGAGATGGGGGAGGAGGTAAGAAAGACTGATAGTGGGAGGTAGATGGGAGACGGGGAAGAGGTAAGAAAGACTGATAGTGGGAGGTAGATGGGAGACGGGGGAGGAGGTAAGAAAGACTGATAGTGGGAGGTAGATGGGAGACGGGGAAGGAGGTAAGAAAGACTGATAGTGGGAGGTAGATGGGAGACGGGGAAGGAGGTAAGAAAGACTGATAGTGGGAGGTAGATGGGAGCAGGGAAAAGGAGAGTAAGAAAGACTGATAGTGGGAGGTAGATGGGAGACGGGCAGGGAGGTAAGAAAGACTGATAAACAGGGAGGTAGATGGGAGACGGGGAAGGAGGTAAGAAAGACTGATAGTGGGAGGTAGATGGGAGACGGGGAAGGAGGTAAGAAAGACTGATAGTGGGAGGTAGATGGGAGACGGGGAAGGAGGTAAGAAAGACTGATAGTGGGAGGTAGATGGGAGACGGGGAAGGAGGTAAGAAAGACTGATAGTGGGAGGTAGATGGGAGACGGGGGAGGAGGTAAGAAAGACTGATAGTGGGAGGTAGATGGGAGACGGGGAGGAGGTAAGAAAGACTGATAGTGGGAGGTAGATGGGAGACGGGGGAGGAGGTAAGAAAGACTGATAGTGGGAGGTAGATGGGAGACGGGGGAGGAGGTAAGAAAGACTGATAGTGGGAGGTAGATGGGAGACGGGGAAGGAGGTAAGAAAGACTGATAGTGGGAGGTAGATGGGAGACGGGGGAGGAGGTAAGAAAGACTGATAGTGGGAGGTAGATGGGAGACGGGGGAGGAGGTAAGAAAGACTGATAGTGGGAGGATGGGAGACGGGGAGGAGGTAAGAAAGACTGATAGTGGGAGGTAGATGGGAGACGGGGAAGGAGGTAAGAAAGACTGATAGTGGGAGGTAGATGGGAGACGGGGGAGGAGGTAAGAAAGACTGATAGTGGGAGGTAGATGGGAGACGGGGAAGGAGGTAAGAAAGACTGATAGTGGGAGGTAGATGGGAGACGGGGGAGGAGGTAAGAAAGACTGATAGTGGGAGGTAGATGGGAGACGGGGGAGGAGGTAAGAAAGACTGATAGTGGGAGGTAGATGGGAGACGGGGGGAGGGAGGTAAGAAAGACTGATAGTGGGAGGTAGATGGGAGACGTGGGAGGAGGTAAGAAAGACTGATAGTGGGAGGTAGATGGGAGACGGGGGAGGAGGTAAGAAAGACTGATAGTGGGAGGTAGATGGGAGACGGGGGAGGAGGTAAGAAAGACTGATAGTGGGAGGTAGATGGGAGACGGGGGAGGAGGTAAGAAAGACTAATTGTGGGAGGTAGATGGGAGACGGGGGAGGAGGTAAGAAAGACTGATAGTGGGAGGTAGATGGGAGACGGGGGAGGAGGTAAGAAAGACTGATAGTGGGAGGTAGATGGGAGACGGGGGAGGAGGTAAGAAAGACTGATAGTGGGAGGTAGATGGGAGACGGGCGAGGAGGTAAGAAAGACTGATAGTGGGAGGTAGATGGGAGACGGGGAAGGAGGTAAGAAAGACTGATAGTGGGAGGTAGATGGGAGACGGGGGAGGAGGTAAGAAAGACTGATAGTGGGAGGTAGATGGGAGACGGGGGAGGAGGTAAGAAAGACTGATAGTGGGAGGTAGATGGGAGACGGGGTAGGAGGTAAGAAAGACTAATTGTGGGAGGTAGATGGGAGACGGGGGAGGAGGTAAGAAAGACTAATTGTGGGAGGTAGATGGGAGACGGGGGAGGAGGTAAGAAAGACTGATAGTGGGAGGTAGATGGGAGACGGGGAAGGAGGTAAGAAAGACTGATAGTGGGAGGTAGATGGGAGACAGGGGAGGAGGTAAGAAAGACTAATTGTGGGAGGTAGATTGGAGACAGGGGAGGAGGTAAAGAAAGACTGATAGTGGGAGGTAGATGGGAGACGGGGAAGCGAGGAGGTAAGAAAAAAAAAGACTGATAGTGGGAGGTAGATTGGGAGACGGGGAAGGGAGGTAAGAAAGACTGTTAGTGGGAGGTAGATGGGGGAGACGGGGGAGGAGGTAAGAAAGACTGTTAGTGGGAGGTAGATGGGAGACGGGGAAGGAGGTAAGAGAGACTGATAGTGGGAGGTAGATGGGGAGACGGGGAAGGAGGTAAGAAAAAGACTGTTAGTCTGGGAGGTAGATGGGAGACGGGGGAAGGAGGTAAGAAAGACTGTTAGGTGGGAGAGTAGATGGGAGACGGGGGAGGGGAGGTAAGAAAGACTGATAGTGGGAGGTAGATGGGAGACGGGGGAGGAGGTAAGAAAGACTGATAGTGGGAGGTAGATGGGAGACGGGGGAGGAGGTAAGAAAGACTGATAGTGGGAGGTAGATGGGAGACGGGGCAGGAGGTAAGAAAGACTGATAGTGGGAGGTAGATGGGAGACGGGGGAGGAGGTAAGAAAGACTGATAGTGGGAGGTAGATGGGAGACGGGGGAGGAGGTAAGAAAGACTGATAGTGGGAGGTAGATGGGAGACGGGGAGGAGGTAAGAAAGACTGATAGTGGGAGGTAGGTGGGCGTGGGGAGGGAGGTAAGAAAGACTGATAGTGGGAGGTAGATGGGAGTCGGGGAAGGAGGTAAGAAAGACTGATAGTGGGAGGTAGATGGGAGACGGGGAAGGAGGTAAGAAAGACTGATAGTGGGAGGTAGATGGGAGACGGGGGAGGAGGTAAGAAAGACTGATAGTGGGAGGTAGATGGGAGACGGGGGAGGAGGTAAGAAAGACTGATAGTGGGAGGTAGATGGGAGATGGGGGAGGAGGTAAGAAAGACTGATAGTGGGAGGTAGATGGGAGACGGGGGAGGAGGTAAGAAAGACTGATAGTGGGAGGTAGATGGGAGACGGGGAAGGAGAAGAAGTGAAAGGTGGAGAAAAGACTGATAGAGGAAGGAATTAAGGAGTGGAGAGAGGAAACAGATACAAGCAATGGAAAGAAAGAAAGGAAGGAAGAGAGAGAGAGAGAGAGAGAGAGTGGTAGAGAGAGAGAGACCAAAAAATCATTTATTTCGGTTCATGAGCTGATAGCTCTGATATAACATTCCTGTTTAGAGGGAAATAATGATAATAATAATAATAGCATTAAAGCAAGGGCAGTGAAAGATCAAGAGATACCGGCCCAAATCTCCCTTCACGGGCAGCACTTCAAACATCGAGTGGTGTACAACCCCTAACAACAGCTTCCCATACCCTCTGATCTCGCAATTTCTTTTGAATTGAAAACCCTCGCTATTTTTCCGCTTTCTTGAAATCAGTTTTCTTCCTCCTCTTCACCCTGTGTTTTCTGCCTTTTTAGATTTAACTTGGCTCCTCTTGTAAATTATATGTGTTGTAGATTTTTTTTTACCCCCCCCCCCCTATTTCGACAGGAGTGCTTTTATCACAAAATATTCGTATCACATAATAAAGCGAATTTGAACGATTAGTTTTAATTTCTACAGCCTAACTGGTTTTGTAATAAATAGATTGTGACTTTTAAACCTGCATTTTTACACCTAATTACAGGTTTAAATGAGTACAGTAAATAAATTAATAGCAAAAAGTGTTGGATTTTTGGTTTGTTTCTTTATTTTGTTTTACTGTTTTGGGGTTGTTGTTTTTTTATTTTTAATTGACAGATTTTGAAATACATTACGACGGTTATGTCCAACTCACGGTAGCTGAATATAGACTTTCACCCTCCACCCCCATCCCCCAATTTTCCCCCTTTCCTTTCCTCCTTTATCCCAGACAAGCAGCACTTACTGCACACACACACACAGCCACAGCGGAGCGACCCAGTTCTTCTGGCCTGGGGTGACTGTGGGTCGAGATCTATCTCTGGCATTAGATCTAGATCCTATAGTGACAAACGGACCAGTCTCATCCTAAAGTGCAAGTGCAGCGACCAGTTAGCAAAAAAAAAAAAAGGGGGGGGGGGGGGTGTAGCAAAAAAGGGGGTGGGGGGATCCATTAAGCTGGTCCAGGACCTGAGGTCTGATGGTATAGATCACGCAGGCAGCATCGGTCGGTGCACTTTTCCTACCTCTACCATACAAGATCATAGTTATACGTTATACACTCATACTTATGTTCATACAAGATCATAGTTATACGTTATACACTCATACTTATGTTCATACAAGATCATAGTTATACCTTATACACTCATACTCGTGTTCATACAAGATCATAGTTATACGTTATACACTCATACTTATGTTCATACAAGTTCATAGTTATACGTTATATATACACTCATACTATACACTCATACTTATGTTCATACAAGATCATAGTTATACGTTATACAATCATACT
>JAWDGP010006332.1:0-2500 GCA_033675545.1 Elysia crispata | reverse complement strand
GAAAAACTAAAACTTTAAATTCTCTACAGTGGGTTTTCAATTGTTCTCCACTACTTTTTTCCCTTTTTTTAATTCTTTTTTTTTAAGCGATTCACGGAAAGGAAATGCACATCATTTTTTTTTCCTTTTTCAAATTATGCTTGTATGATGCGATGCGTCATATTTTTTTTCCCAGTCTCTATCGCCATATTAGCCATAATTGATTTTAGTAGACATGATAGTGAATCTAGAAAGAAAAAAAAATTTGATCTCTTTTAAATAGAAATAATTGGGAGTTTAATAATCATTTCCCTCAGAATAATTCAGAATTTGCCAATTGCGACCCAAATTCTTATATAGCTCATCATATCCTTTAGGTCGTGATTACATTTAAAATTATTTTTTCTCTAGAATTTTATATATTTATTTATTTTTTAATCGATTTAGACCTGATATAAATATAAGGTGAGTGAAACATTTGTAAATAACGCAGACCACATTAGAAGAAAACGCTGGCCCCTCCCTTACACTCCTACCTCTAAAATAAAATAAAAAAAAATTAACACCACTGCCGATATCCGGTTTGAATGTCTGATTGAATGTCTACTGTCTGTTTTTCATACACCACTCCTTTTTTGAAATATTTAAAGAAATATTTAAACACTATTGGTCCAGAATCTAGCGCAAAGTCTGGGGCCTAGACACGGTTCAAATGCATCACGAGTGTTTGCATGATTGCACTAGTTAGGATTGTCAGTTTCAAACTTTTTCAAACTGATATTCACAACTGTAGATTCACTCGGCCCCTACCCGGAGTTACAGTCAGAGCTTTACATACGTCAGAATTGAAAAAAAAATTATCTCCACACACATGCACTAATATGAGAGTTTTATGCTCAGACTATAAATACTGCACACATAATGAGCATACACACACGCACACACACACCTAGCACCTGACGACTTTTGGGCTTGGGTACTTTTCTGCTTCAATAACGTCTCCTTTAGCCGCCGTCATAGTTTATTGGGATCGCTGCGGCATCAATGACGAAAAGGCTACACGGAGACGCCTATGAAGACAGATGATCGTGACGGTTTTACGCAGTTCAGAAACTAGATGAGGTGAAAGAGTGGATCTTTTCATTTTCAATGTTTACGCGATTTTTCTTCTAAGTTATATTTTCTGACAAGCTTTCGAACCCCATCCCGCCACTATACGCTCTAGCCGTGATGGTGTAGGCGGGCCCAAGTTAAGACGAAGAAAAATAAAAATGAAATGAGAAAGTAAAGCCCTCTTGCCCTCCTATCCCTATTTACTAAAATACTTTGCGGTAGTGTAAATTTTTTTTTAATCAAAGCGAACTTGCGACAAAATGGCCTAGCGTGAGTATTGTCATTGAGGACATTTAGGTGTCATTTTACTTCGGTATTGAATTCACGAGAAACTTCACACTTTTATTAATAGGTATAATGTTTACTCAAAATTTTAAATGTAGGTTTCCTACAAATTTACAAATTTCTGTAGGAACTGACAACCTTAAAACAGCTGGGAGAGTACCTGCAAAAAGAAGAAGAGGTGGAGTTGGGTATATAGCGCACCTATAAAAAACAAACTGTCAGAACTCACAATCTAGCAGGGTTTGAAATGGAATCGTAGTGGAAAGTTGGCCAAATGGTTCCACCCGTAACTTTGTGTGAAAGTCATTTCCGGGTAAAAAAAAAAGGGTCGTTTGCTGTGACGCTAAATCTATGGAGTTGACGTTTAGAGACCGAGCAAAGAGGACGCAGGGAGACTACTCTCACTTGGACCGGTCAAACTACACTCGAGTTGACGTTTAGAGTCCGAGCAAAGAGGAAGCAGGGCGACTACTCTCACTTGGACCGGTCAAACTACACTCGAGTTGACGTTTAGAGACCGAGCAAAGAGGACGCAGGGAGACTACTCTCACTTGGACCGGTCAAACTACACTCGAGTTGACGTTTAGAGGCCGAGCAAAGAGGACGCAGGGAGACTACTCTCACTTGGACCGGTCAAACTACACTTGAGTTGACGTTTAGAGACCGAGCAAAGAGGACGCAGGGAGACTACTCTCACTTGGACCGGTCAAACTACACTCGAGTTGACGTTTAGAGACCGAGCAAAGAGGACGCAGGGAGACTACTCTCACTTGGACCGGTCAAACTACACTTGAGTTGACGTTTAGAGACCGAGCAAAGAGGACGCAGGGAGACTACTCTCACTTGGACCGGTCAAACTACACTCGAGTTGACGTTTAGAGACCGAGCAAAGAGGACGCAGGGAGACTACTCTCACTTGGACCGGTCAAACTACACTCGAGTTGACGTTTAGAGACCGAGCAAAGAGGACACAGGGAGACTACTCTCACTTGGACCGGTCAAACTACACTCAAGTTGACGTTTAGAGACCGAGCAAAGAGGACGCAGGGAGACTACTCTCACTTGGGTTGACGTTTAGAGACCGAGCAAAGAGGACACAGGGAGACTACTCTCACTTGGACCG
>JAWDGP010006331.1:0-33349 GCA_033675545.1 Elysia crispata | reverse complement strand
GACCTCGATCACAAGGATGATGAGGGACGTGGACCACAAGAATGATGAAGGACCTCGACCACAAGGATTAGTAGGGATTTCGACCACAAGAATGATGAGGGACCTAGACCACAAGGATGAGAAGGGATTTCGACCACAAGAATGGTGAGGGACCTCGACCACAAGGATGAGGAAGGACCTGAACCACAAGAATGATGAGGGACCTAGACCACAAGGATGATGAGGGGCCTGGATCTGGACCACAAGGATGATGAGGGACCTCGACCACAAGGATGATGAAGGACCTGGATCTGGACCACAAGGATGATTAGAGACCTCGACCACAAGAATGATGAGGGACCTGGACCTCGACCACTAGGATGATGAGGGACCTCGACCACAAGGATGATAAGGGACCTAGACCACAAGAATGATGAGGGACCTGGATCTGGACCACAAGGATGATGAGGGACCTCGACCACAAGGATGATAAGGGACCTGGACCACAAGAATGATGAGGGGCCTGGATCTGGACCACAAGGATGATGAGGGACCTCGACCACAAGAATGATGAGCGACGTGGATCTGGACCACAAGGATGATGAGGGACCTGGATCACAAGGATGATGAGGGACCTGGATCTGGACCACAAGGATGATTAGGGACCTCGACCACAAGAATGATGAGGGACCTGGATCTGGACCACAAGGATGATGAGGGACCTGGACCACAAGGATGATGAGGGACCTCGATCACAAGGATGATCAGGGACGTGGACCACAAGAATGATGAGGGACCTCGACCACAAGGATTAGTAGGGACCTCGACCACAAGAATGATGAGGGACCTAGACCACAAGGATGAGAAGGGACCTCGACTACAAGGATGATGAGGGACCTGGACCACAAGGACGAGGAGAGGCCTATTTAAATGTTAATCCTGATCTTGTGAGTGCAATAATCTAAATTTAATGTGTAAATAAAATTTTGATACAAGGGAATATTCCATTGTGTCATCCTCAACTTATATACAGATGAAGGGATTAGCTCATCACCCAAGTTTTGTTTAATGAAAGAATATCTGCTTTTTCTGTTACAGATAAGCAGTCAACAGAAATCATATAATCTATCCACCTGAAGTAGGCTTGAATAACATTTGTTATGAAAGCAATAAAAACACGCTTCTCATTGTTGATTATTAGGAACTACTCAGATTGTGTTTTTGCCATCCACATCTTGCAATGCTAAGAGTTTTAACAAAAACATTTTATTGTACATCCTACTCGCAACTTTCACAGTATATTCCATCTTAAGTCCTAATTACTTTGTGTGAGTAATACCCTACTCTCAATAACTATTAAGATTCAAGTTGGATGTTTATTGTATTTATCGGCTAAACATAAGGATAGAAAATTGAGACAATTAACACAGAAACATGATACATTTCCAGTAAGTGTAAATTGTAATTTTGCTACCATTAACTATTATCTAGTCTATGTTCTCATAGGAGGAGCATTTTTTTATTCAATAGCAATTCAGTAATACTAGATAAAGTTAAAGCATGATTAACTAAAAAGCTAAAAGATTTCAAAGGATGACATTAACATGTTTACTTATTGGCAGTTGCCTTAGAGATATTTATGAGTCACTCTTGTCTGGTATAGACTTGTAATTACAGTTATATCTATTGAAATGTGAAGATACTTATGCTGTTGAGTAAGGAGAATAGTAGCTTATTAGATGCTGATAAAATATGCCCCACAAATTTCTTAGTGCAAGATTAAATCTATTCATGAATTATGAATCTATGCTTACCCAGGCCTTATGTTGTATTAGTGTTATTTTATAGCAAGTTTAAATTCATGCAAAATCTATAAGAACTATTTCCTATTATTTTGCAAGTGCATTACAAAGTTAGAAAAATTTCACTCACTCTTTTTCATGGTGTTGTGCTAGGCAGATGTTACACCTCGGAACTATTTTTACAGCATGCCCAAACTTTATTCGAGTGGACTTCAAGTTTTCAAAAAAAAAAGGGAGAGGGCCTTCTCAAGTCTCTTACATCACCAGAAGTCTTACCAGAGGTCTTGCACATTAATCTGTAGAAAAGTTTGTTTTTATTAATCGCCAATACCGGCTCCATCTAAGCACAAAGGTCTGCTGGGCTTTACAAGGATTGGGAAAGCTGGAAATAGATAACTGAGATCCAGATAAGTCGGCGAAGAACTCTTTACTAAACTAAAAAGTTACCAGGTTTAGATAACGCCTTGAAGCTTTTATTACGCTGAATATTTCTGGTGCTTAGTGACTTCTCCTATATACAAAGAGCGCCGCTCACAGTCTACTGAAAGAATTCGGTAGCATATTATAGTGTCTTAGGCTTATACAACGAGAAACAGGAGATATCGTGTACCGTTACGCAGGTGTATTGCTTGCATGGTTGTTTTTTTTTTTCAAGCATGATTTCCTGCATATATTATTATTAATATATGCAGTTGTCAACTACAGATTAACTTAAATGTTTTGTTTTGCTCAGCATGTGAGAGCAAGGCAAATCATGAGAGCTCATTTCAAGTCATGGACGTTGCCATGTTTTCTTTTTCTTGTTTTCTTTTAATTTTTAATATCACTAACATTAAGGAGTATGATTGCCAACAGATACAAATCACCTGCGTAACGGCTACTGATGCTTTTATATTTTGACTGTTTTGTTCAGGCATAAGTAGATTATACTGAATTACACTAGTATAGGTTGTCAACTGCTTATTTTTCTTTGTTGAAAGCCCTCGCTGGTTTTTGGATATAGTTCACTAGATAAAAAAAATAATAAAACTAATAAGCTAATATTTCTTTCAAAGTAAATAGGTGTAGTACATGTAGTTGACAGGGGTGTGAGGGAGAGATTAGACTAAATTACCTTTTTTTTTAAAGTGTAATAACACGCCTGTTATGGTATCTTATAATTATCATGAAATACTTTTTTCCACTTTCTCAAATCCCGTAAAAACCAGTAGATCAATATGTTTAACAGCATTCCATATGAATCAGTTCAAATAGGTATGTAAAATGTCAATTGCTCTCATTATAATTGGCTAAGCCTAAATATCAGTTTTTATGATCTGAAAAATTGTCTTTATGTACTTCATATTGGTTCTGTTTTAAAGTCTTATCATGGACTTAAGGTTATAGCAACGGTAGTTGATAAACGTTGGCAGTAAAGGCATTCTTGTGGAAGAGGTGATAGTAACTGTTGTATTAATAGTAGGAACATGGCAGTAGAGGCATTCTTGTGGAAGAGGTGATAGTAACTGTTACAGTTGTATAAATAGTAGTAACATGGCATTAGTTATGTGACGGCAGCAATGGCAGTGGTAGGAGTTAAAGAATTGTAGTTGTGGCAGCACAAATAGCAGTTATTGTTATTGTATGGAAAGGTAATAATAGCATTGGTTAAAAAAGGAAAAAAAAGATATAAGCACATTGGTAGGATGGATTGGTAGGAGGATACAGAAGAGATAATTTGAAGGTAGTGTTTTGCCTGTTAAGGAACATCTACAAAACATCATCACAACATGTATTAGGATATTAATTGTCTACAGCCTACGTTTTTTCCCTGGTTTTTGTAAGTATCTGTAAGTATCACTTTGAAAACTGGGTCCCAGCGTTAGGTTAGAAATATAACTTGTTCCCATGCACAATTGTTATAGAGTTGTACAATTTTTTATTGATTTCTGCCCAAATTTTTCACTAATTTCTTTTTTTTTTTAATTTGTTTTACTGAATTTGAAATGATATATTTTCATAATAATTTATAGAATATAGAACTAGTACATTTACATGTAACAGTTCCGCTCTTGAAAGGAATAATATACATCATTTTGATCATAGTTATGATGTATGTGTTATTAGTAATAAGAGAGGATCAGTTGTTTTTGTAGTTGGCTGTGGCCGAGGATGGTTGCTGCAATTAAATGACTTATATACTAAGGTGTAACGGCACTAATGTGCAGGTTTTAAGACTTTATATTTTGTCTCAAAATTAAGATAAATACTTAAATCATCTGTGACTAGGGTGTGTTATTTAATAATTTGTTTTCAACCAAATCCTAAGGCTGTATTTTTTGTTTTGTCAAATCTTTATATTTTGTATGATGCTCATTATGATCTGCATTTAAATGATATTCTCTTCTTAATTTATTTAAACAAAATAATGAAATTGCATTTTATGAACAAAGATATCCATATATGTATTCACATAAGTAGCCATATTTTGCAAACCCTTTGACAAGCATGATCCTCATTAAATGTGGCCTATGTGTGCAAAACAGAGAAACCTGGAAATATATAAAAAATGACTCAATATTGTAACACTTTTTTTATATTTTTGGGGGGAGCTGGATAGTTAAGTTATTTTGTTTTGTTGGCTTTTTTTTTTGCCTGATCCATGAACATTTATCTCAAGATGATATTTATGTAACTTGAAAATTATTCTTTCTTTTTCTTAAACTATTCAACATTTTTACTGCTCAGGGCTGTTGCTTTAAAATTAAAAATACAAAAAAAAAACAAAAAAAAACGATGTCAATGTCTAAGAAGAGAGATATAGATGCTGCGCAAAGAATTGTTAGAAGAATATAGCCTTTGGTGAATAATTCCAGATTGAAAAAAAAAACAAACAAAAAAAAAATTGAGCTCTTTAGGGACACTATAACTTGTTTATCCAGGTCTGCAGCAAGATATCAATTGAATAATGCCAATATTCAATGAGTTTTCTATCCATTACTGAATTAGTAAAGGCAAATGCAAATCAACATCAGTTCTAAAATGGACTTAATATTATTTTCTAAACAAATGTACATCTTTTTTTTGGCATACTGTCACAGGTCAGTATATTGTTTTATCTCGTAGACATTTTAGAAATGGGAAATGTTGATGCATGTTTCTTTCATGTCTCCTTTCTATTTTTTTTTATTAGAATTGGCCAATCAAAGAGACGAAGTGATGAGCCGAAAAAAAAAATGACTGCGATATACATCAGAAAAAATGATACTTTTCTTTTTCTATTTAAGCTCTGTAAAAACCAGCGTTCAAGCACATCTTGTCTTGTCGGTATACCTAGTTTTCTGGGAAAAAGATATAGGTATTTGACATTAAGTTGAGGATGAGCAGTTTTTCCATGGCCACTGTAGCGATGTTTTTTCTGATGAGGAATCCATCTTGCGTTATCAAATTTCCAAATTCTATATCGGCCTTGTAAGATAATGATGATCATTTCAATAATATAACGATAATGATTATCATATTCTTCAGATATGATTATCAGGGTGATAATCAGAGTGAATATTGAGATAGTAATGATGATGATGCGGATGATCATGATCGTGATAAAAATGATTACAGTAAGAAAGAAAAAAGAAGACGACGAGAAGCAAGAGAAAAAGGACAACAGGGAGGAAGAGAAGAAGAAGAAGAAGAAGAAGAAGAAGAAGAAGAAGAAGAAGAAGAAGAAGAAGAAGAAGAAGAAGAAGAAGAAGAAGAAGAAGAAGAAGAAGAAGAGAGGAGGAGGAGGAAGAGGAGAAGAAGAAGAAGGTGGTGATGATGATGAAGATGATGATAATAATTGTTGTCGATGGTGGTGTTGATTTTGACATCAACAATATAGTAGACTTGTGTTTTATTGAATTAGCAATAAAAAACAAAAACCCTCAAATTGAAATTGAGATTAATTCACCTAGAAGATGCCTAAATTACCGGCTTTTGTGGACCATCTTTTACATATATAAAAAATGTAAGTTAGACCTTGTATGCTATTGCTTTACTACTTAAAAAAAACAGTGTAAAAAAATATATACACTTGTTAATTTGTCTTTACTCTATCTTTGGTGCATGAAACCTATCTGTGCATGGCTCAGACCTGTAAATATTCAGACAAATGACGGATTTCCGACTTATTTAGACAACGCCATCAAAATAACCTGGTAGACCGACTGGCAATTAATTTTCATTAAAAAGAAAGAAAAAATATCCAGCCCTGTGAAGAGGCGCTTTGGCCTCTTTCATTTATTGTAAAGGTTCGCATGCACAGTTTACTGTCTTGCCTTTATACATTCTACGGACCCACTTAATATTCATGAGATCACTTGAGATAGGCTGGTCACTTTTGCGTTGGTCCGTCCAGGAGCTCACACTGTTTCGCTCTAGGTCTAGATTCTTGCGAAACGTTTCTAGAACTTGTTTCAGGTTGAATGTTCTTGTGCTGTTTTCAAATGTTCAAAAGCATTTTCTTTTCTTTTCTTTTGGCATCTCATTATTTATGACGGTGACTCATGTAAATATTTAAGAATTACATTTTACTTTCTACCCTACAAGATCTGGATCTCCCTTATTCAGGGCTGAATGTCATCACCCCAGCTGGTTTGTTACGTTCAATACTAACACGAATAGATGCCTGCAATGAATCGAGGAACACTTATTCCTTGTCACGAGAATGTTACATATGGCCGTAGAATTAAAAGAATCATTTGATGCCAATGAAGAATGTGACCAAGGGACTGCAGACACAGACCCAGGGCTTATGCATGCTTATTTCTGAGGTTTCGCAGGAATGGCATACGGACCCTAAGCTAGACTACGACGTAATATTTTTAGACCGACCGACATCAATTGCATAAACTCCTCCCACCCAGTGGTACGTAGCATAATTGCTTTTCGCAAACATGCTAGCCCTCTCACCAAGAACGGAACTGTTATGTAAAGGTTACATGACGACTGCCATCGATGCTCTAATGCCACCGGTACTGAGAACTAGCCTGGACCAGGTGCAAGCGCGCTGTGGAGAGTGTGTTTCCACTGCCTGCACAGTTACATTACATAACAATCACAAGATCCAAGACAGTTTTACCAGCGGCAGCAGATTTCACTAGTCTAAACAGCTGACCAGACTGACCAGGCCTAACGCTGGTTTGCGGCTTCCGATGTAAACAACGCACGCCGATTTGCACTCGTCACTAGGAAAATCACGTGGTAGTTACGTTATGACTCATGCTTACGGTACGTAACTCAACCTGCGAAACATGGCTATTTTCCTCAAAACGCACCCCTGGTCGAGCCCCAACATTCCTGTCCGATACCTCATCTTCTGGCATCAGACGACACGCGCTCCCCAAGTGGGCCCGTCGGTGCCTCAATCAGAAATGCTGCATATTAACTTATCCGCTATCTCGGATAGCATCTCTGTCTTGCGACCACTGACAGGTGTGTTCAAGGTGGGTCAGATTGAAATCAATCATGATGTAGCAGAAAATATCAAGAAAGTCCTGACCCACCGACTTGATAAAGAGATGAGAGCAAAGGTGGAGGCTAATGTCCGAATTCTCTCCAATTTTGAGCGGATATATGTGCTGGAATGAAACCCTGAAATCTACCAACAAGTATCCTCAGCTGCCAAAGGGCATGACAAGGGCTTGACGGATGTCCAGAAAATTCTTTTGCAAAAGCCCTGGCACAAGCCTGGTCGAAAGCAGGTGACAGTAGCAGTACTTCTCCCTTTCCACAACAACTGCTGACAGGTGCCCTTGGCTTATATGAAGATGCTTCACACCAGCCAGACAAGAGCCGGCAGCGCGCCATTAAACATACCCAGAGAAAAAATGTAGGCCCAACAAGTTAAAATCAAATATATTTGAAACTGAGGCTGTGGGGAAAACGATAGACTTAGAAGAGAGTGTCATCACTGAGAAATGCGCTCTGAAGTTGGACACTTTATTCATATTGTTTTTCTTTTTTTCTGAGGGGGGAGAGCACTTTAGTGCCTGATGATAGGAAGTTTAGGATGAATCTTAATGTCAAGAAACCCATGTATGTTTTATCTAGTCAGTTTAAGATGAAAACTCTTGATACGTGTCCTTCAGTAGATGCGAAACAACTGATACATGACCAGGATAGATTTAAAGGATGCTTATTTTACGCTTCCTGTTCATGAATGCAGCACAAAGTTTGAATTTCACAAAAACACATTCACTTTCCATGCATTACCGCAAAGTTTTAAAAAATCATTCAGGGTTTTCATCAAAATCATGAAACCTGTCTTGGATTATTTTAGGTTACAGGCATACATTTTACGGTTTACATTGATGATATACACCTTCAGGGCGCCTCCTTTGATACATGCAAAGAACGTACAGTACACTAGATCGCTCATCCAATCTTTCGGATTCACATTTCAGACACATCCTCTCTAATTCCAAGCCAAACTTTATTCCACTTGGGGTTGGTAATAGACTCTAGAGCCATGATGGTATCATTGGGCAAAGCGAAGAAGAACATACTGGCAAGCCTCACCAATAAGACGCCCATTAAACTGTCAACTGGCAAGATTAATTAGCTCACTGACAGCAGTTCCTTAGGGTCAGTTATTTCACAGGGATATGGCAATGACGAAAATACAAGCCTTAAAGCACCAGTTTTATAATTTTGATCAATGCATCACATCAGAATGTAAGACTGAAATGTGATGGTGACTCCCTGAGGGAATCAGTTTCACAAAACCAGGGAGCATAAGTAACCCTTATTTTTCCTTGAATACAGACTCCTGCACATTGGAATAAGGGGCACACCTAGGCAATTCAGACACTAGTCAGTAATTTTGGTTCAACACAAACCAAAAATTGCACAGCATTGCTTTAGAACTCAAAGCAGTTCTCATGGGATCGCAAAGTCTTTGCAGCCAGTTTTATAACGGCCACATTCTTGTTCATGTCCATGGCATCCCACTCTTCAGACCATGCTAATCGGCTCAGCTACCATGTTAAACTCTCCTCTCTTTGATTCACCCCAGGAACCCCATCGAGAGACACCCGATAGCTGACAGACTACACATGATGACTTGTCTCATTTCAGGCAGAGATTAGCCAAGGATGGCGTAGAGCAAAAAATATGCCAGCTTGAGGAAAGTCTACACACTAACAATATAAAAATTATTTCATAACATTTGTGTAACAGATTTTGATGATGGGGGTGATCTGTTAGGCTCTGTTTGTCTAGGGGTTTGAAAATATATACAGCCAATCACACGACTCGTCCGTAGAAAATAAGTCCGAAGTCCGCAAGTAAAAATTGCAAACTGTTTAATACAACATAAGAGCTTGACTGTACAACATCTGTAGGTTGACTCAATAATCACTCACTGTAGGTAGACTTAACAATCACTCACTGTAGACTTGATGTTGACTCGCTGTAGACTCGATGTTGACTCACTGTAGACTCGATGATGTTGACTGACTAAACATAATTTCGATTATTTATACAAAATCTCGTCGAATCATCCAGAAATGGAATTACATAAATCGTAAGAGAATATTCTTGGTACACGTCATAAGCAATTAGCAACCAATCAAAACAAAGGTAAACAAAAGGTGACGAGATCATTACTATGCTAGAACTAAGTCTGAGATTCCAGAAGAATCTTGACCATGCAAGTGCGGGCTGTGTTCAATAAACAAAACTAAGTTCTTAGGCTTGAGATACAAACATTATGCAACTAAATAAGATAATGTACATAGATCTAGCCGATCCGCTACCTAAAAGTTACGCAACAAAAAAAAGGGTGAGGAAATGAATAGATCAACTTATAGTACAATGCGTTACACATCCCCCCACTCAAAATAATTTTTCCTAAAAATTTATTCTCACATCCAAAGCATTGTATACTGCTTTCCATTTGATACAAGTATCATCAATAAAATGGATACATCACGAAACTTTTACTTGATGTGGGCATACTGGCAGTCATGCTTTACGTTAAGTATAACCCGAAAATACTGGCAATACAAACAAGTGTTACTTCGAAAAGATAAAAAAAAAGGTAATATTGTATATATACAATATTACAATAAGTACAGACATATCACAAGTTGCCTACTTCAGGACAATGCTAACAATGCAATCAAAATATCATACAGGAACTCCGCTAAGAAAATCAGCTCCCACATTATCTTTGCCTTTAATGTGTTCTACTCTAAAAAAGAAACTCTGCAGAGCCAATACCCAACGCATGACACGAGGTTATCAAATTTAGAAACCTTTACAAATTCAAGGGGTCGGTGGTCTGTTTGAAGCGAGAACTGCTTACCATAAAGATACAAAGCACATTTCTTTATACTCCAAACAATTCCGAGACATTATCTCTCCATCACAGAATATCTCCTCTCCCTATCCAGAAGCTTCCTGCTTGCATAAGCGACAGGAAAAATGTGTCCATCCCTGTTCTGTAACAGGGTGGCGCCTAACCCTATATCAGATGCATCTGTTCTCAGAACAAACTCTTTATTAGCGTCAGGGAGCACCAGTATGGGTTTGCTAATTACAGCTTTTTTCAATGCGGCGTATGCTCTCCTCTGGGGCTCTTCCTACACAATTTTGTTAGGCTGACCTTTACGAGTTAGATCTGACAGGGGGCGGCAATAGCAGCAAAGTTAGGTATGAATGGTTGATAATAACCAACTAAACCTAAAAAGGATCTAATCTCTTTCTTGATGGTCGGTCTCGGGGCGTCTTTCACTTTCTCAACGTTGCAGTCCTGAAGTCCAACTGTCCCCCGTCCAAGGCGGTGTCTTAGGAAGTCGACTTGTGTTGCTCCCAGTTCACACTTTGTTGGTCTCGCAACTAGGTTGGCCGCTTTCAACCTCTTGAAGAGTTCCTTCAAGACTTGCAAGTGTTCCTCCCACGTCTTGGTATGCACCAGCAGATCATCGATGTAGTCAACTACGTTGTCCATTCCTTCCAGAAGTCGTCGCACTGCTCTTGCCATGGTCATGCCGCAGTTAACCATCCCAAACGGCATCCGCAGGAACTCATAGGGTTGACCCATCGTCACGAAAGCAGTCTTGTGGACATCTGAAGGCCTCACACGTATCTGGTGATAACCCTTGGTCAAGTCGAGCTTGGAGAAGTACTTGTCTTCGCTCATACCAAGGGAAGACTCGGCTGGCGAAGGAACTGGTTGAGGGTCAGTAACCGTAATCTTGTTGAGACGACGGAAATCAATGCAGATACGATTACTCCCGTCCTTCTTCTTCACAACGACCACAGGCGACGCGTATGGTGAGTCACTCTTCCGTATTATCCCTAGGTCAAGACTTCAGGACGAATGGTACAGGATACGGCGTCTGACGTACAGGTACGTCGGAAGTCAGGTCGATCCGGTGCTCAGCCAGATTAGTGTCGCCTGAACGATCTGAGAATATCTCGCTGAACCTCTGGACCATCATCTGAAGCTCCCGATTTTGGTCATACGTCAGGGCTTCACCAAACTTGACATCCGCAGCATCTTCCTTCTGTCCCCAAGTGCCAATTTCGGGTAGATCTTCGGAGCCTTGTTCATCACCGGTCAAATTGTCTTGATCATTATCTGCCTCGTAATCGTAGTCCTCAACCACGGCCACACAAGATGGAACGTTGAGATCATCTCGAGTCTGGCTCGAAACATCGAGTACTCTTGAACTAGTTTCATTGCGCAGCGTCTTCTGACATATATCACACGAGCGGCAGTATCTGGCCACGTCCTTACATATGCCAGGCCAGTAGAAGTTACTCATTATCTTCTCCCTGGTCTTCTTTATTCCAAGGTGACCTCAGGGGGTCGTATCATGGGCTGATGACATCACTTACTTCCTCAGACTTTCTGGGAGAACGACTTGTCGTGTGCTAGCCCCTCCGCGGGTCGCGTCATTATAAACTCTGTACACGATCCAATCTCTTTTCTCGAAGAATGATGTTCTTCCCGCGCGATTTTCAGACATAGCAGTCTCGCCCATCCTCTTGATGGCTTCATCATCTTGCTGGAGTCGGATCAGCTCTCTCTGATCCACTCCTGTGTGCTTCGGTGTATCCGGTACTGTAAGTGGCCTATGCCTGACCTCCTGTCTTGCTTGGGCCCTTGTCGTTACATCACCAACCATGGCTGTAATATCAGGGTCATCTGGGTTCCGAGCACTCGAGACGTTTCCCACAACAAGATCACATATGACCTCCGGTATGCATAGCGCCTCCACTTCGCCAGACAGATAAGGTGTCTTGACTTGAATCCTGGCCTTCTCCGCTAGCAGTACTGTATTGTCGATCCTGACAATCAAACAGCACTTTCCTGTTAGCTGATCATCATCAACTACCCCGCGACGAACCACGACGCCCTCACAACCTGTGTCCCTTAACACGTCGGCTGTCTTGTCTCCAACAAGGCCCTTGACGATCGGTAAGTTCAGCTCCCTGTCTGACCCCTTACCACCACATGCTCCACAGTCTATCATGGTTGGAACTCTCTTCCCACTCGCCAACTGCAGCAACCCGTCTTGGACTTCGGTTCTGACGTCATATCTGGTGTCTGCTTTTCCCGCATCCTCTCCTGATGCTGATCCTTGGGTCTCCATAACCCGCATGGCTGCCGATCCTGCTCTCTTGGATGACGTAACCTGACTGTTATTCATCCTCAGCTTCGGACAGTCCTTCCTCATGTGAGTCAACTCTCCACAATGATAAAATCCTCTACCATGAGTCGCTTTATTCCTACAATTCTGGGTAGTGTGACCAGGCTTTCTACAATTGTGACAAATCGTCACAAAATAAAAATTAATGTTATTACTAGCAAGAGCAATTTGTACACAATTGTATAAAATGAGAGTTCAGAGTAAGTTTGCAAGTGTCTTGGTGTTTACACATAGTTTTAGGAAACATAGCGATGAGAATGGTTACCAGATTCAATGATTTAAAATAATTATTATTATTATGAATGTTTGATGGGCATTTATATTTTGTAAAGAGGTTTTAACCTCTTCGATGACCAAATCAGTAAAGGTCCCTTGTGTCTGGTCAACGAGCACAGCCAACTTCTAACAAATAGGTTCCCCTAAGCTTTCTTTGCTTTTCAGAGAAGATGAAAAATACTCTACATCATCATCATAATCACTCACGAAGTTTTTATCCTCATCACTAATAAAGAGATCTAGAAGTCTGACGCAGCCTTTAAGTAGGTGGTGGCGAGGAGGGGGTATCGTTGAGTCTAGAGTTAGAGGCAATGAATTGCTGTGAGGGAGAAAGTCACGTGAGTCAGGAGCACTTTGGTGTATTATTTTAATACTGACAGCCTTCTCTATAAATTCATTCTTAATTAAAGCACTGATTTGCGTACTTCGCCAGAGCAACTAGTGTGCTGGCTCCCAGCCTCAGTCTGACACTCTGAGGTGGAAAGTGCTTTGTATGTTTATAGTGAGCCGGACAGGGTTTTACTTCTCTGAGGCCCTAGCGGTCTTGCGCTTCGACTTCGAAACGGGCGCTTTGCTTTTACTAATTATGTTCGTCTATCTCTTGCGCAACCGGCTTGCGCCTCAGGCTACCAGAACTAGTCTGATTCCATTGAACCTACTACTGAGCTATCTTTAGATGTATGGCTGCTTTCTCTGTCAGTCTAGGCACTCATGATTGCACTCTTTTTTTTTTTTTTTTGGTTTCTTTCCTGAATGAGGCTTTAATGTATAAAAATGTGGAGTATTATGGCATGTGGTAAATAAACATTTCTGAAGTAAATAGTATGGTTGAAGTGTCACAAAAGAAAGAACAAGATTAATGAGTGTGATATTGTAAGTGTCACACTGAGCCTAGAAAGGCCACTAACAAAGCAAGGTAGTGAATAATTATAAAGTGTTCACAATAAAAATAAATTCAGCATCCACATTTCCATGAAATATGAAGCTGGAGAGATGTAAGTCAAGATTGATATATCAGAGGAACAGACACTGTCAAAGCCAAACAAGTATAGAATCCAACACAAAGGAACAAAACCAAGAAAGAGTAAATCCAAAAAAGTCGAGAAAGGAGGAGAGCACTGCGAGACATGTCTTGTAAGTTGAGCGGCCCTCACTATAATGAGGAGTCACCGGTCCAGCGCTGACTCTCATGTGTGAAGTGACTGAAATGTAAGTGTGAAGTGAAATTGAACAGCAAAAAAAGACAGAAGAAATGGTTGTCAGTCAAAACAATGAATGCCCACAGATCAACATCTGTATAAGTGGTAATGAACAATTCAAATTTCAAATACCCAGTCATTGGGTTCTTTAATATCAAGCGTTGGACTAAAAAAACACTGAAATTACATTAAGATTATTGCAAGCAAAACTGAGTTTTCAGAGAGTGAAATCCGTACTAACAAATAATACGTCTCCATTTACACAAGAAGAAGAGCCTTGGAGTGCTAGATCTATATTGATCACCCATTCCACAAAAGAAAACATTCAAAACTGGAGGCAACAGAAATTTCTAAGACAGTCTATCTATTGTTATATATATATATATATATATATATATATATATATATATATATGCTGATGATCTAGAATCTAGCACTCCTATGCACAAGAGGAGGAACTGGGCACTGCAAAGGTTCGAAATATTGATGATGAGTTCTAGATCTAGATATGTTAGATCCAGATCTAGATCTAATCTATAGGCATATCGTCATGGTAAAGAACAATGGCCACAGGTAAGGCAGCTACTCTTCTTGTCAGAATCATAAGGCCTTCAACGCCTTAAAAGGGACGGTAATATTATTTTTTTGTAATTTTATCTTTTAGAGTCTTAGTTTTATTTAGAATAGATAAAAACGTGCTGAATTCCTCGTTTTTTTGTAACAGATTTGATTTACATTCAACTTTTATACCTTTGGATATTACAGCCTTTTTTTATAAATAGTAAAAATATACATGTATTTTCTAATATTTCTTCCGATATTCCTTTTTAATGTTATATGTAAAGAAAATTGAATGAAATTTCTTTTCCTTATTTCCTTTTTTCCCTCTTTTTTTGTGTGGCAAAAGTTTTCTCCAATTTTGAAATAAGTTATAAAATATATGCGCTTAAAACTGAATGAAATTGCTTTCTCCTATTTTTTTTTCATTTTGTTTTGCTTGGTAACATTGTTCTCCTTAACTGAAATAAGTCATATTGTGATATTACCTTTCAAGATCACAGAAGAAAAAGATGCTAAAGACCTGAAGTTAAAGAGCTTGAAATAAAGCTGGAAGAGAGTTCTGTGACTGCTTTGCTAAGATTCTCCATGGGCAGAAAACAAGATGACAGTAAGGAAGAGACTTGGAGGACTGGACATTGAGATACACAAGAACTACATGGACCAGGATCTAAAGATACAAAAAGGTACACGAGTGTAAAAACCGTGTTCTAAGAAGACATGGTCAGGGTAAAGATCAATGGTCACAGGTACGGCAGCTACTCTTCTTGTCAGAATCATGTAGCCTTCAGCTCCTTCACTTGCATCAACCATTAAACAGCATGTGGTTTTAGTTTTGCTATTGATATTTGTATTTTTGTCCTTTGGATTCTTCGTAATATTTGGTACAGATAAAATTATGCTGAATTCCTCCTTTAAAGTCAGGTTTTTTTTAAAAGCATTTGATTTACGTTCTGCTTTTATGTCTTTGGATAGTACAGCCATTTTTGCAACATCAAAAATATTATGTTCTAACACTTTCTCCCAATATTCCTTTTGAACGTTTCATGCGCCCTAAATTTGAAAGTAAATTTTTTCTTTTCTTTATTTCATTTATTTTTTTGCATGGCAGAACTGTTCCCTTCTATTTAAAATAAATCATATTATATTATTGTTTTTTGAGATCACAGAAGGTGAAGGTGAACATGTAAAGACCTGAAGTTGAAGACCAGGAAGAGAAGTTTCCAGAGATATTTGGGACCCTTATGCTAAGGATCACCTTGGCCAAAGAACATTTTGACAATAAGAAATAATTTGAAGGACAAAACCTTTAGCCCTGCTGAACTGTAGGTGTCATGATCTACAGGAAAGAAGACTACATTGCTGTCAACAACATCAATCGAAAAAGCCAGGTCAGCTACTATCCACAGTTTTTTACATTTTGGTTAGTTACACCTCTGAAAAGAATCTGGATCTGTAAACTCTTTTTTTTCCTACAAACTGTAGATAAAGAGAATTTTTTTTGCTTGTTTTATCAGTATTTTTTTTTAACTTTGGTTTCCTGTATCCTAAAACCTGATGAATTTTTCTATTTTGTAAGTAATTTTTTTTAAACTCATTTAATTCAGTTTTTCTCTTCCGCTTTTAGATTACACAGCTTATTTTGCAACACAAAAGAACAATTTTCCAACACTTTCTTCCAAACTTCGTTTTCAATGATATATACAAATCAAATTGAATATAAATGCTTTGCACTTTTTTCCCTGATATTTTTAGTTTTTTTAGTAGGGATGAAAACCTGCTAAATTCCACTTTCCCAGTGAAGGTTTTTTTAATTTTTTTAGTTTTATTTATATATTACTGCCTTTTTTTTTGAAGTATATGCACCATGAACTAAAGATACAAAAAACTTCACGAGTGAAAACAACATGTACCAAGAAGACATGGTCAAGGCAAAGAACAATTGTCACAGTCAGGCAGCTACTCTTCTTGTCAGAATCATCTAGCCTTCAACTCCTTCTCTTGCTCCAACCATTAAATGGCATGTAATTCTTTTTTTGCCACTTTATTTAATTTTTGTACTTTGGATTCTTCCTATTATTTGGTAGAGATAAAAACATGCTGATATCCTTTTTTCCAGTCAGGTTTTTTTAGAGGATTTGATTTACGTTCTGCTTTTATGTCTTTGGATATTACAGCCTTTTTCGGAACAACAAAAAATATGTATATATTACAGCCTTTTTTCGGAACAACAAAATTATTTATATATGTTCTAACACTTTCTCCCAATATTCCTTTTGAACGTTTCATACCCACCAAAATTGTTTGTAAATTGTTTCTTCTATATCTATATTTCATTTTCTTTGCATGTCAAAAGTGCTCCTCATGTTTGAAATAAGTCATATCATATTATTGTGCTTTGAGATCACAGAAGGTGAACATGTAAAGACCTGAGGTTGATGACCTTGAAGAGAAGTTTCCAGAGATACCTGGGACCCTTAATCTAGGAATTACCATGGCCAAATGAAAATATGACGATAAGAAATAAATTGGAGGACAACACCTTTAGCCTGCCTGAACTGCAGGGGCCATGATCTCCAGGAAAGAAGACTATAATGCTGTCAACAACATGAATCCAAAAGGCCAGGTAAACTGCTATCCACAATATTTACACATTGGTTACCTACACCTCTGAAAAGATTCTGGATCTGTAAACTCCTTCTTGTCCTACAAACTGTAGATAAACAGAAAATCTTTTTTGCTTGTTTTATTAGTATTCTCTTTTTCTTTGAACTTTGGTTTCCTATATGTTAAAACCTGCTGATTTGTTCCTTTTCTAGTCAGGACTTTTTTTTAACTCATTTAATTTAGATTTCTCTCTTCTGCTTTTAGATTACACAGCTTGTTTTGCAACACAAAAGAAAAATATTCCAACACTTTCTCTCAAACTTCCTTTTCAATGACTCATTTGCAAAACAAATTAAATAAAAATGCTTTCCTGTATTTAATTTTGCTTTTTTCTCCTTTAGATTCTTAGTTTTATTCAGTATAGATGAAAACCTGTTGAATTCCACTTTTTCAGTCACGTTTTTTTTTTAACACAATTAATTTACATTCTGCTTTTATATCTTTGAATATTACAGCTTTTTTTTCAAGCAGTAAAAATATACATATATTCTCTAATAATTCTCTCATTATTCCTTTTTAATGTTTTATGCAAAGAAAAACAAATGAAACGTCTTTCTCCTCTTTCCTTTTTTTCATCTTTTTTGTTTGGCAAACGTTTTCTCCAATTTTGAAATAAGGTACATCATGTTATAAGGTTTTAAGATCACAGAAGGCGAAGATGGAAAGATTAGAAGTTAAGGATCAAGAAGGGGAGTCTGAAGAGTTTCCTGGGACCCTTATGCTAGATATCACGATGGCCAGAAAACAAGACGACAATAAAAGAAAAGATAAGAGGGCAGCATTGTTCAGGCAAACTGGACTATGGGAATCAGGATCTACAGGAAAGCAGGCTCGAAAGTTATTCAAAACACAAATAAAAAAGACCAAGTCAGCAACAGTGGTGAAGATAGATATATACACACCTTAGAAAAGGAACTTGCCTATTTAACTCAGTGTATTGCTACAACCTTGAAAAAAAGAATGTTGTTTTTTTTGCTTCATATATATTTATATATTTTTCATTTGTACTTTGGCTAGCATTGGTAAATACATGCTCGATCTCTCCTTTTCAGTCCTGACTTTTTTTTAAACTGATTAATTTAGATGCTGTTCTTTGGCTCTTCAATTTCCAAGCTTGTTTTGCAACACAAAAGAAAAATATTCCTACACTTTCTCTGAAATTTCTCTTTAATGTTTCATATATATTTATATATGCACTTCAAATTGAATGGATTTGCTTTCTCCTATTTCTGGATCTGTAAACTCCTATTTTTCCTTTAAAATGTAGACACAATAACTTTTTTTTGCTTGTTTTATCAGAATTTTCATCTTCTTTGAAGCCTGGTTTCATATATGTTAAAACCTGCTGAAATCTTTTCTTTCCAGTCAGAACTATTTTTTAAAATCATTTAAATTAGATTTCTCTCTTCTGCTTTTAGATTACACAGCTTGTGAAACAACACAAAAGAAAATATTCCAACACTTTCTCTCAAACTTCCTTTTAATGGTTGATGTGCAAAAAAAAAATAAATATTAATGCTTTCCTTTTTTTATTTTTTTGTTTGTGTTAAGGGGCAAAATTGTTCTCCATATTGAGTACCTGCTCAATTTTTTTTTCAGCCCAGACTTTTCTTTTAAACTGATAAATTTAGATTCTGCTCTTTGGCTTATAGATTCCGAAGCTTCTTTTGCAACACAAAAGAAAAATATTCCTACACTTTCTCCCAAAAATCCCATTGAATGTTTCATATATATATATATATATATATATATATATATATATATATATATATATATATATATATATATATATATATGTATATATATCAGCACTTAAAATTAAATGGAATTGTTTTCTCCTATTTCTTTTATCATTTTGTTTTTCGTGGTAAAATTGTTCTGCATAATTAAAAAAAGTTCATATTGTGATATTACGTTTCCAGATTACAGAACGCAAATATGCAAAAGACCTTAACTTAAGGAGCATGAAGAGAAGCTGGAAAAGAGTTCTGTGACTGGTTTGCTAAGATTCTCCATGAGCAGAAGACAAGATGAAATTAAGGAAGAGACCTGGAGGAATGAACATTGAGATATACAAGAATTACATTGACCAGAAAATAAAGATAAAAAAAAATCACACGAGTATAAAAATTATTTACTAAGAAGACATGGTCAAGGCAAAGACCAATTGTCAAAGGTAAGGCAGCTACTCTTCTTGTCATAATCATAAAGCCTTCAACTCCTTTGCTTGCACAATCTATAAAAGGGACTGTAATATTATGTTTGTATTTTTGTCCTTTAGATTCTTATTTTTCTAGTGTAGATAAAAACCTGCTGGTATCCTCCTGGATATTACAACCTTTTTTTCAAACTTCAAAAATATACATATAGGTTGTGACACTTTCTCCCCATATTCCTGTCTAATGTCACATGTGAAGAAAATAAAATAAAAATTCTTTCTCCTATTTCATTTTCTTTATCTTTTTGTGTAGCAAAATTGTTCCTTATATTTGGATTAGTTCATATAAAATAACTGTGTTTTAAGATCACAGAAGGCGAAGATGGAAAAATTAGAATGTTAAATACCAAGAAAGGGAGTTTGGAGAGGTACCTGGGACCCTTACACTAGATATCACCATGGCCACAAGACAACGAGAATAAAAGAAAAGATAAGACCAGGTCATCTGCAATGGTGAAGATAAATATATACATGCCTGAGAAAAAAAAAAACTTACCCATTTAAGTCAGTCTATTGCTATAACCTATGAAAAAGAAAGTTTTTTTGTTTTTTGTTTTTCTTTTATTTATCATTATTTATTTCCTTTTCATTTGTACTTTTGTTAGAACTGGTAAATACAGGCTGAATCATTCCTTTTCAGTTCAGACTTTTTTTTCAACTGATTAATTTAGATTCTGCTCTTTGGCTTTTAGATTTCAAAGCTAGTTGTGCATCGCAAAAGAAAAATCTTCTTAAACTTTCTCTCTTTCTATTTAATTTTTCATATATATTTGTATATTATGAATGTATGTATATAAATATATATAGGCACATAAAATTGAATTGATTTGCTTTCTCCTATTTCGTTTTTCACTTTTTTTTGCCTCGTAAAATTGTACTCCGTAATTGAAATAAGTCATATTTTGATATTATGTTTCCAGATTACAGAAGACAAAGATGCAACAAACCTGAAATTAAGGAGAATAAAGAGAAGCTGGAAGAGAATTCTGTGACTGGTTAGCTAAGATTCTCCATGGGCAGAAGACAAGATGACAGTGAGGAAGAAATCTGAAGGTCTGAAAACTGAGATTTACAAGAACTACATGGACCAGGAACTGTCAACAACATGAATAAAAAAGGCCAGGTCAGCTACTATCCACAATTTTTACATATTCATTAGGTACTCCTCTGAAAAGACACTGGATCTGTAAACTCCTTCTTTTCATACAAAACGTCGACAAAAAAAATTTTTTTGGCTTGTTTTATCAGAATTTTCATCTTCTTTGAACCTTGATTTCATATCTGTCAAAACCTGATGAAACTTTCCTTTCCAGTCGGAATTATTTTTAAACTCTTTTAATTTAGATTTTTCTCTTCTGCTTTTAGATTACACAGCTTGTTAAGCAACACAAAAGAAAAATATTCCAACATTTTGTCCCAAACTTCCTTTTCAATAGTTGATGTGCAAAAAAAATTGAATATTAATGCTTTCCTCGATTTATTTTTTAGTTTGGTTTGAGTGGCAAAATAGTTTTCCATATTTGAAATAAGTCATGTCATGATATTAAATTGTAGGATCAAAGAAGCTGAAGCCACAAAGACCAGTCCAGAAGTTTAGGACCAGGAAGAATAGCTGGAAGAGACCTTAGCATTGAAAAGCTCAGGATCTCCATGTTTAAGAGACAAGTTGAGAGAAAGGAAAGACCTGGAGGAGTAAATCATTGAGTCATTCTAGAACTACATGGACCACGAACTAAAGAAACAAAAAATTATACAAGTGTAAACAACATGTGCTAAATGACATTGTCATCGTAAAGAACAATGGTCACAGGTAAGGCAGCTACTTTTCTTGTCAGAATCATATGGCCTTCAACTCCTTTGCTTGCACCAACCATGAAAGGGACTTTAAAAATTATTTTTTGTATTTTTGTCCCCTAGATTCTTAGATTCTTTTTAGTATAGATAAAAACCTGCTGATATCCTCCATTCCAGTCACATTTTTTTTTAAACAGATTTGATTTACATTCTGCTTTTATATCTTTGGATATTACAGCCTTTTTTCAAACGGTAAAAATAAACAAATATTTTCGAATGTTTCTCCCAATTTTCCTTTTTAATGTTATATGCAAAGAAAATTGAATAAAAATTTTTTCTCCTATTTCCTATTTTTCCTGTTTTTTTAGTGTAGCAAAAGTTTTCTCCAGTTTTGAAATAAGTTACAACATGATATTAGGTTTTAAGATCACAGAAGGCGAAGATGGAAAGACAAGAAGTTAAGGATCAAGAAAGGCAGTTCGAAGAGTTACCTGCGGCCCTTACGCTAGATATCATCATGGCCAGAAGACAACACGACAATGAAAAAAGAGATAAGTGGACAACATTCTTCAGGCGAACTGGACAATGGGGATCAGGATCTACAGGAAAGCAGGCTAAGAACTATAAAAAACACAAATAAAAAAGACCATTCTGCTACAATGGTATATATATGCACTTAAAAATGAATGGATTTGCTTTCTCCTATTTTTTTTCATTTTATTTTGCCAGGTAAAATTATTTTTGGCAATTGAAATTAGTCATATTTTGATATTATTTCCAGATTACAGAAGGCAAAGACGCAAAAGACCTTTAATTAAGGAGCATGAAAAGAAGCTGGAAAAGAGTTCAGTGACTGGTTAGCTAAGATTCTCCATGGGGAGAAGACAAGAGTACAGTGAGGAAGAGACCTGGAGGAATGAACATTGAGATCTACAAGAATTAGATGGACCCGGAACTGTCAACAACATGAATCAAAAAGGCCTGGTCAGCTGCTATCTACAATTTTTACATATTGGTTAGCTACACCTCTGAAAAGACTCCGGATCTGTAAACTCTTTCTCTTCCTACAGACTGTAGATGGACAGAAATGTTTTTTTGCTTGTTTTATCATTATTTTCCAAAACTTTCTACCAAACTTCTTTTTCAATGATTTATATGCAAAACAAATTGAGTTTGCATTTTTTTCCCTTTAGATTTTTAGTTTGATTTATTATAGATGAAAGCTTGCTGAATTGCACTTTTCCAGTCATGTTTTTGTTTTTTTTTTTAAACAGATTTTATTTATATTCTGCTATGATACCTTTGGATATTACAGCCTTTTTTCGAAGTACATAAACTAGAACTAAAGATACAAAAAATATAAATGAGTGTAAACAACATGTACCAAGAAGACATGGTCAAGGCAAAGAACAATGGTCACAGGTGGTCACAGATAAGGCAGCTACTCTTCTCGTCAGAATCATGTAGCCTTCAACTCCTGCTCTTAAACGTCATGTAATTTTATTTTTGCTATTCATATTTGTATTTTTGTCCTTTGTAGTATTTGTATTTTTTTTAACTAGATAAAAACATGCTGAGTTCCTTCTTTCCAGTCAGGGTCTTTTTTTAAAGGATTTGATTTCATTCTACTTTTATGTCTTTGGATATTACAGCCTTTGTTGCAACAACAAAAATAGTTATATATGTTTTAACTCGTTCGCTCCATATTCCTTTTCACGGCGTAGCAAATTCTATATCTTCGCTCTACTTTAGTTGAGCGCTAGAGATGGCCCTACTGCCTTAAATCAGTGCCGCCTTGACCGGTGCACCGGCCCAACTGTCATAGCTCGGTGCTGCATGTGTTGGCCGGGCATAAATAAAACCATGTTATTTTGCGGCATTTTAATAAGTTCTTGCTTTGCAACCGCTCAAGACTTGATATATTTGCATATTTCAATTTTTTAGACCTTGCATAATCTTTGACGTTGCATTTGAATAGATCATTGACACTACTGATAGTCAGTTTTACTTATCAGTTTGGAAAAACTCCCTAGTCTATTGCAGTTTCAAACTCAAATGATCCGTGCTTTGCTGAACACAATACCTTCCAATGTACAGACTCTATCAACATGATCTGTTCATAATCCCAGATTCTGTTTTCAACTTTCATCTGTGATTGGTCCAAGCGTTGCGTTTGGTTGCAAGGGTATCCTGATCATCTTTGGCATCTTCCAGGCCTATGAGACCCAAAGAGTGAGACTTAAACAAGTCAATGATTCCAGGTTTGTTCGCATTAGCATCAACAATCTTGTGGCTAGGAACCAAAACCAATTTCTATCCTTTAAATTTTTATATATATTTAAGATAAATTAGAAAGTAAAGGATTTTCTTCGAATCCACAAGGTTTTTGGCTGTTGAGATTTAATGAGAAAATATAGAGCCAGCAGTCTTAGTCACAGAAAGCAGCAGTTGTGTAAATATCATAAGCTAACTAAACTGATACTTTTTTTTAATGGATTTTAATTGAGGAATCTTGTTTAAAAACCCTCTGTGGCTCTCATTAATTATTTAAAATATTGTCTAAGAAGTGTCATTCAGTTCCAACAACAGAGAGGACAAATACTCAGTCATATTTTTTTTTATAGTTTTCTTTATTTAAAAACAAAAGTAGGTATCAAATTCATACCAGATTGTCAAGTTATGTGGAATCAATTTAAAATTTTTACAGCACAAACATTTTCGAAGTATTGGCATTGTTATCAAATTTTCCTTGATATGCTTTTCACGCATTATGAAGACACGTTGGGCTGTCTTGTAAATGAGATTGGAAAAAAATGGCAAGACTTTTCTTTTAAACATCACAATGTATATTTTTTATGGTGCTGATTGCATTTTGTTTAAGATATGTTTATTTTATAGATTACTAAAACTGGCACAGTATACAAATATTTTTAACAAATAACCTCAGGTATCAAGATTTCAAATCATTGTTAGAGAAAAATTATATTTGAAGAGGGAAGCTGAAAGAATTGAAAAAAGCCATATTGAAATTAAATAAGCTTTTTGAATTAGATATTTCACTATTATAGGCTTCTTAAGAGAGTTATATAATTGAACACTTTAGCTGTTTATTTCTTTTAAACTTCAGATTTTTGTGTAAACAATGATTTATGAATATGTTTGAAAAAAATCAAAGTAAATTTAGTATATTTTAACATGCACAAGTCACATTTTAGCACTTTAAATTTTTTTTTATTGATCTGGCATTGATAAGTCTGTATTTCAGAGTAGTGTTAATTTTTTCTTCCTTTTTTTTTTATAAACTCAAGTATTTTGTGAAGAAATTTTTAACAGGGTGTTTGCTTATGTGAAACATTGCAGGTGCTGTATGTTATTTGTGCCCCAATCTCACCCATGTTCAGCAAACAGGAAAACCCGACATTTGATTTAGTCTCTCTGGCCATTATGTTGTGCACCTGCCTTCTATGGGCCTCATCATTATTCGAGAGGTATTGTTATGATGTTTTAATTGTTGTATGCCATAAGAGCAGCATTGATCAGTTGATTTTTACACACTGGAAGCGTCTTACGCAACTGTCCAAGCATTTTTTTTTACTGCTGAGCAGGTTTCCACAACCGTGAGAGCACATGGACCAAAGCTTTTTGGACAATAACTATGCTCGCAGCTGCTGTGGCAACAGTCTTGTAAGGCCTACTGTGCTGTCACAGTTTGTTTCGTTTCATACAAAGTATTTCCAAAGTGGGCGTTGAGTTATTATAGTTAAACCTCTAGATCTAGTACCATTACAAGCATGATAAAAGATGAAGAGAAGGGGAAATTTAGTCTAATGGCAAGATTGACGCCTGTATCCAAATCTAGTTCAACAGAAGGAAAAATTGTCTTTTGAACTCATCAGCCAATCAGGTAGGTGCAGTGCTCTTTAGCATTGCCGATCATGACTTTCCACACATCTCTATCCCTCATCACTTTCAGTGCTTCTGTCACTCGTCCTACTCTGATAGTCCATCCAACATCTTTTGATGTTGTTTTGGTACAATCATTCCAGTTGTCACAAGATTTTGTACTTTCTCTCTTCTCTTGACATGTCCAAAAAAGGTTGCCTGGCGTTTACTTATTCTATTTATGCTGAATCTTGTAGTGTCGGCTTCTTGTAACAGTTTTGGTTGATTTCTTTACAGTCCATGAGATTTGTGGAATCTCATTTTGTTGTCTCCAGTTTCTTTTGTAACTGTTTTGAAATTGTGCAAGCTTTGCATTGATACATCAGAATGGGTTCAATAGAGCACTTCAGGGCTCTTCTTTTTGTGCGAATTGAGATGTGGTTATTTGTCAGTGTGAGTGAAGTTCATAAGCAGTGGGGGAATGAAAAGCGAGAATGTATGTGCCTTAGCCTTAGCCTTAGATTTAGCCTTGGAACTATAAAAGACGACGAACACGAGGATTCGCCCTCTTTGCACATCGCATTTTTTTGTTGAGAAAGACAGGAGATTTTACATCTGTAAAACTAAATCGGGAGAGGTGAGATTTTGATCTTAATTAATATTAACGTAAATAGTAAAATAATAACGAATTTAGAGATTTAAAGAAATAGTTAATTTCATTTCAGAAGTTTTTATTATGTCTGAATCATGATGTTGATTGTTGTTAATATAGATCGATTGAATAGCTGATGCTAAAGTAAAACCTATTTTCTGCCTTAGAGTACACACGTCTAGATCTAACTCTAGAATTAATTATACCATAGTCACTAATAAAAATACGTGTCAATATACACACTATTATACAAATATTTATAAAAGAACTATCTGTTCTTAATACGTGTCTTTGAAAGCACAATATGAACACGGTAAACTGAGAATATTAAAAATGTTGGTGAGAAAGTCAAAGGACTAACAAACGCTAAAGTGAACATATACAGGTCATTTCACCAAATAAACAAAAGATAAACAAAATATTAGTAATTTGGAGATCAGTGCACGTCTCCAATATTACATTCTACAAGTAAAAGTAGAAGATTGAAAACCTCAAAATATAGTATAAAATAAATAAATGTATAAAGAATCAAAGAAGTGAGTTAAACTCACTACATAAATGTATCTCCTGTAGACCGAAAACATAGCTATTGAGGAGCCTTGTATGAAATAAAGTATTTGTGGAGAAAAAAAATTAAGATACATAACGTAAACAATAATGATCAATTAGAACTTGGTGACTTTTATATCGTGTGTCTAAGAAATTTCCTAATTGACTCAGTATCTGTCTTGCGTGTGACTTGATTAATTTTGAGTGCATACGTACAGATAGAACATTAGTACTGTAGATCGCCGGAAATTGACATATGCTTTAAAAGAGCTAAGAAGTCGATTTTAATGACATAATTCATGAGCATTTCGTAAACTTGTCTGGTTATTTTTGTGTTTAGCCTCAAAGTACCTTGAGGTTTATTAAGACATAAAAGCAAGTGTAACTTACCAGTCATAGGGCGAAATTTGGAATTTTGCATTTGATCTTTAGAGTTGGTGAGCACTAATCAAGTAAAATATAAATAACCTTCTGTTATGTTGAGGTGAGATGTTGAATCAATTTACTAAGGAGACACTACGCTATATATAGATTTGACCTGCTTGAGTTGAAAAAAAAAAAAAGGAAAATAATACAGGAATACTAATTCCACAAGAAAAGAGAAATAATATTGAAAAGTGACTATGATGAACACATAATGTTAATGTAAAGAGCAAAATTTTGTTTTTATTACATTCTAAGACTATAAACTGGCCTATAGCTCGTAGCTAGCTTAAAACCCAAATAGTCCTCTGGAAAAATAATTTAACTTTCTAAATTTATTGTACTGTCATTGTTGTCATTTCTTTGTAATTTTTTGGAATAGTTATTGCTTACATGGTTATAATTTCCATACAGTTGAAGTAAATTCTATGACATTGAAACGATAATCGAGTTGCTAATAGTCGAAGAAGAAAGACTGTTTTGCAACAATTGTATATCTCTTTTAATATTCATATACCCACATGAAATATAATTAATACTCAGTCTAAGGACGAGAATATAATACAACATTGAAATTACAATAATAAAGAGATAAAATATAAAACTTAACCATGGATCTAGCTGCTATAAAACAGTTAGCTGAGGATCTTAATTATGAAGGTCAAGACTTACGTAACTTTGTTGATAAACAGATACAGTTGTATGAAGATGAACTAAATAGATCTAGCGAAAAAGATGAAAGAGAGGAGAGAATGAAAAAGAGAGAACTAGATCTAAGAGAAAGAGAATTACAGGCTAGAGAAAAGGAAAGAGAACATGAGATAAAACTAAAAGAATTAGAATTGAAAATGAAAGGCAGTAAAAATGAGAGTAATGGTGAGGAGACTAAACAGGGAAAGGTCAATAATTTTACAAGGATCCCTAAACTACCTAACTTTAACCCTGAGCATGATGATTTGCCAGCGTATATATCTAGATTTGAATTGACAGCATCTCAGAATAGATGGAATGAAGAGGAGAAATTTATAGGACTATCAAATTTGTTGACGGGAGAATGTTTGCAGGTGTTGCATAGTTTGCAAGATAAATCATATAATGCTTTAAAAGATGCTTTGTTTAAAAGATACAAATACACAGAAGAAGGTTTCCATGAGAGATTTAGGAAGACTTGCCCTAAAGAAGGAGAAGATTTTAGCAATTATGTGAATAGACTAGTGTTAGGACGAGATAGATGGTTTGAGAGTGCCGGTGTAAAGAAAGATGACTATAAAGGCTTAGCTGACTTAGTTTTAAAAGAACAAATGTATGAGTCGTGTAGCGCTGAACTTGTCACATTTTTGAAGGAGCGTAACCCTAAAACAACTAGTGATATTGTAGGTCTAGCTGAACAGTTTCAAACAGCACATCCTAATGCTAAACTATCAAAAAAACCTAGCTTATGTGCTTTGTCAACTAAATTTCAAGAAAGACAAAGTAGAACTATGGATAGAGAGCAGGACAGAACTAGATATGCCAGTGCCCCAAATTATTTTGGAAGAAAACAATATAGCAACATCAGACAACCATTTAGGCCTAGACCTAATGTGTCACAGTCAAATTTTAACTATAGACCTAGAACACCTAACCAGTATGGCAATGTGCGGCCTCAGTTCCAACCTAATTTCTATAAGCCAAGACAGCAGGATTCACGAACACTAAATCAGGTTAGACAGCAGTTCGGTCCTAGAAATAATAATAAAAAAGCAAACTTGAGCTCATCATTATCAGGTGATGAAAGCAATATTCCATTATTCAAGGGTCTAATTAATAATATAGAATGTTCAGTCATGAGAGACACAGGTTGTTCTATGTCAGCAGCTTCTGCTAGTAAAGTTTTACATTCACAAATGACTAATGAAAAGGTAGAGTGTACACTAATAAATGGTCAGACCATTACACAACCCACAGCAATAGTAGATGTTGTTACACCTTTCTATCAAGGAAGAATAGAAGTACTTGTATTTACAAATTGCGTTGCAGATTTGATTTTAGGGAATGATATAGATCCTAACACACATATTAAGATACAAGGTCTAAGAAATGACAAACATGATGATAACTCAAATAGAGATAGTTATTTGAAACACATAACAGCTCCAGTGACAACAAGATCACAAACTGCTAAAACAAAAGAAAAGGATAAATCTACTATTAAAAATAGTGAAGAAAAAACTACAAGTAAAACTAACGCTATCAATATGGATAACAATAGATCAAAATCTAACTCCAATAATCAGGAAAAATCACATATCTTTGGAAAGTTTTCTAAAGAAGCTTTTCAACAAGCTCAGGAGCAAGACAAATCTTTATCTAAATTAAAATACCTTGCTAACACTGGAATGTCTGGATATGCATATGAAGATGGACTATTGATCAGAAGATTTGAAAACAAAATTGATAACCAAATTAGTATTATTGTTCCTTCTTGCTTAAGAATGGAAGTGTTGAAGTTAGCTCATGATTCTGTATTTGCCGGACATCTTGGCATAGCAGCGACCAAGAAATCTTTACTTAATAGATTTACATGGCCTGGCGTCACAAAAGACATTGCTAACTATGTAAAATCATGTGAAATATGCCAGAAACACGCTAAAAAGAAACCTAAAATACCTTTGGGAAAGATGGAAGTTATCACAAAACCGTTTGAAAAAGTAGCTATAGACATTGTAGGTCCACTACCTGAAACAAATAAAGGCAATTCTTACATACTGACTTTGGTAGATTTTTCTACAAGATGGCCTGAAGCGATACCACTAAAAAGAACCAAAACTGAAAATGTTGCAGAAGCACTATTCGACATCTTTTCAAGGCTAGGAATACCCAAAGTAGTACTATCAGATAACGGCAAACAACTTATTTCGGATTCAATGCAAGAAACTATGAAAATGTTAGGCGTTGAACAGAAACTTTCAGCACCTTTACACCCCCAATCACATGGACTAGTTGAGAGATGTAACCAAACGATACAAAAGACTTTAGTCAAGCTATCTGAAGAAAACCCTTTAGATTGGGATATACTACTAAACCCTACTCTTTTTGCACTGAGGCAAATGCCTAACACATCATCAGGTTTTCCCCCTTTTGAACTAATGTATGGAAGAAAAGTCAGAGGTCCTATAGATGTTTTGGCTGACTCTTGTTCTAATCATAATGAAGAAAATGATGAATTGATACATGCATATTCCTATGCACAAAAACTTAAAGGAATTATAAAAAAATCCAACAAGATAGCTTCACACGCTGTGAAGATAAGCAGTCAAAAACAAAAAGATTATGCTGATCAACATAGTCAATACAGATCATTCAAGAAAGGTCAAAAAGTAATGATTTTACTTCCTAAAAACAATAGTAAAATTTACCATAACTACCAGGGACCATTCCAAATTATTAATAAAAAAGGTGACAACTATTTCTTTAAAATAAATGACAATATCAGATGTTACCACGCCAACTTGTTAAAAACATGGTATGATAGAAAACCATCAGACAATACTATCAAATTAGCCACATTAGCTTTTATACCCATGTCTAAAGAAGAAGAATTGGAAGAGAAAGAAGCAAATATTGAATATCTCATAAATAAATCAACACAAAGTTTCAAAGATATAAAGTTAGACGAAAATCTTACGCCTATACAAAAATCAGATATAAGAGACATTTTGTCTAAATTTCAGAACACACTAACAGATATACCAGGCAGAACTAATGTTTTGGAACATGATATCAGACTCACTGATACAACACCTTTTAAAGTACACCAATATCCCACTCCATTTAGAGCCAAAGATGCAATTGAGAAAGAAATTGAAACTATGCTAGAACAGGATATTATTAGACCTTCTAGTAGTCCATATTGTAGCCCTATTACAGTTGTAGCGAAACCAGATGGAAGTATTCGTTTGTGCATTGACTTTAGAAAATTGAATTCTGTTACTATATTTGATAACGAACCCATCCCACAAATGGATGAAATGGTAACCAGAATTACTAAAGCAAAATATTTCACAAAACTTGATCTAACTAAAGGATATTGGCAAATTCCTTTGAAAGAAAATTGTAAACAATATACTGCTTTTCAAACATCACTAGGATTAATGGAATTTAACTACCTACCTTTTGGACTATCAACTGCAGCTCCAACTTTTCAGAGAGCAATGAATAAAGTACTTGGACATCTTAAATTCGTAGCAAGCTATTTTGATGATGTATTAATTTTCAGTGAAACATGGAATGATCATTTGAAACATATAAGAGAGACTTTAGAAACTCTGAGGAAAGCAAACCTTACAGCGAAACCATCAAAATGTCATATAGGATTCAGAACAATTAACTTTTTAGGACATATAGTAGGCAAAGGAAACATTAAGCCAGATCCAATAAAAACAGAGAAAATCCTTAACCTCACAAGACCGAAAACAAAAAAAGATGTTAGAAAAATTTGTGGCTTAATAAACTACTATAGGAAATTTATTCCTTTCTTTTCTCACAAAATAGCTCCTTTAACTTCTCTACTAAAAAAAGAGAACCCAAATCAAATTGTCTGGAATGAAGATTGTGAGATAGCTTTTGAGGAAATAAAACATGCACTAGCTTCTGATCCCATTTTAGCTATACCTGATCTTAATAAAGAATTCATTGTTAGAGCCGACGCTTCTAGCAAAGCTATTGGTGCAGTGTTACTTCAGAAACACAATGACATTCTAAAACCTTGCTATTATATTTCCAGGAAATTGTTAGAAAGGGAATGCAATTACCCAATTATAGAAAAAGAATGCCTTGCTATTGTTTTCGCTTTACATCATTTCTCCAAGTATCTTCTGATGAATTCGTTCATTATTCAATCAGATCATAAACCGTTAACATTTTTAAAAATGAATAAAACTAAGAATGCAAGATTGCTCCGTTATGCATTATCTCTGCAGCCATTTGCTTTTAAAGTAGAACCCATTAAGGGGACAGAAAATTGCATTAGTGACATTTTAAGCAGATTCTGATGCTTTTGATCCTAATTAAAAAAAAAATACAATAAAGCTTAAGTGTAGTTGTTTTTCCGGGTATGTGGGGGAAAAAGTGTCACATTGTTTATCATTTAAACCAACAAATGCTTAAAAGATTTTTTCTCTATCACGTTTCTCTTTGTCTGGGTGAACCGCCGGTGCAGCTCTGCCACCAGTACTACCTGCCTCGACGCTGGGGATCTTCCACAGATGGATGCTTTGCCCACTGCTGTGAAGAACGACCCACAAGACTTCATCAATATAATTTAGGAATCTAGGAATTGCTATATGATGTATATCCATTGTATGATTTGATTGTATTAGAATGAAATTTAAATCGAAATTGTGTAATTTCGTAGGGGGAGATAGGGGGGTGTGAGTGAAGTTCATAAGCAGTGGGGGAATGAAAAGCGAGAATGTATGTGCCTTAGCCTTAGCCTTAGATTTAGCCTTGGAACTATAAAAGACGACGAACACGAGGGTTCGCCCTCTTTGCACATAGCATTTTTGTTGAGAAAGACAGGAGATTTTACATCTGTAAAACTAAATCGGGAGAGGTGAGAAATTATAAGATCTGGATCAAGATTTTGATCTTAATTAATATTAACGTAAATAGTAAAATAATAACGAATTTAGAGATTTAAAGAAATAGTTAATTTCATTTCAGAAGTTTTTATTATGTCTGAATCATGATGTTGATTGTTGTTAATATAGATCGATTGAATAGCTGATGCTAAAGTAAAAACTGTTTTCCTATTCTGTTGCAGGAAAAATTTATACTAAAAAATTAGCACCCGAACAGAAGAAACTAAAAAGAAACAAAAATTAACAAAAAAATAAAATTATCAAATCTCCTAGGTTTCAACATATGAAATTATTATTGGCAAAAGTGAAAAAGCAGTTTGTTGCTTCGTCAATAAACGAAAAGAAAGAAATTGTGTCCTAAGTGACGAGGAAAAAAAAAATTATACTTATTCTGATATGTCATAAAGAAATCGGAACTCATGAACTGATATATAAGAAGAGAAATTATTATATTCTGAAAAGACAATTTTGTTATAAAAGAAAGCGAAGTCAAGAAAAGGGACTATTAAAACAAGGACTGGTGTGTGTTGACAAACAAGAACTGGTGTGTGTGAACGAACAAGGACTGGTGTGTGAACGAACAAGGACTGGTGTGTGAACAAACAAGATCTGGTGATTGGAAGCAAGAAATGGAATATACAAAAAGAAATGTAATAATAAGATAAAATATACATAAGAATTAAATAGCGTAGGTTTAATTTATAATTTTACTTTATAGAGATGTTTATTTAGTTTATTAAAATTATTGTTTTGTTTTTGTATTATGTATAAGGGGGGAATTCATTAGAATAAATATTGGAAATCTAAAATAGTGTTGGGTTTTTATTTTGTCACATAAGTCTATATATATATATATATATATATATATATATATGTTTATAACATAGTTAAAAGAAAATTTATTATGGATTATAATTAATTTTAACTTAAGTATAAAATAATTTGTTTTTATAGAATTTGAGTCCTTTGCAAGGAATTATAATCAAATTTTATAAATTAGAGTAAAATTGTATATCCCTATTAATTATAATATAGTGAGTACATTAGAGA
>JAWDGP010006330.1:32500-52884 GCA_033675545.1 Elysia crispata | reverse complement strand
TGACACATTTTTATTGTTGTCCTAAAGACATACAGCGAGTGTGAAAGACGTTTAGTTAGTATGGTTGTATTGACACATTTTTATTGATTTCAAACAGACTTACAGCAAGTGTGCGACACACTTGAATACTCCACACCTGGACCTTTCTTTTTTGTGTCTCACAGGCTTAAAGCGGTTGTAAGAGGAATTTCGTTACTCTGCAGTGGCAGATTTTTTGGGGGATCAAAAAGGTTTACAGTGATCAATATACTTGGCTGCTCTGTACTGATTTATAGGAAGTGAAATAAAGAAGAGGAGAGAGAGAGAGAGAGAGAGAGAGAGAGAGAGAGAGAGAGAGAGAGAGAGAGGGAGGGAGGGAGACTGAAACTTGTTATAGTCGGAAATGAATACAGAAACGAATGCTTGAACATAATAAATATTGTTGTTGAGAGAATACACACATTATAAGGTCATTGGCTCCTGGTCATTAGCGTTGCAACACAACAAACTGATCATTGTGATTGATCGAATTTTGTTGCAAATTTTTACCATACGGACATTTCATGCAACATTTTAGCATCAATAAAGAACATTAGGTCCAAGATATGTACAGCTCCAAATTTAGATTTACTAGATTCTAGAGATTACAAATTTTTAAAAAGACTTTAAAAAAAGAAAAACCAAAGAAGAAAGGTTGTGATTTAATTAAAAGAAACCATTACGATATGTCAACATCATTATCACCATTATCATCGTCTTCATCGTTACCGTTATCATGATCTTTATATTCTTGTCATCATCAGCATCATTATTATTTTATAAACATTTTTTTTATTAATAACTGCTGTCTAAACAGTTGTTTTTGAAAATATTTTTTTTTTTTTGAAAATGCTCCTTCGTCAAAATAAAACCATGAACTCTTTACAGAACTTGTAATAAATGTCTCATGAACCCTAAATTAAATTTTTTTATCGCGAAAAAGTCACATTCAGGTAAGAAAACAATGAGAAATCCTGAAAATATAAGGAACAGTGAAAGGTAAGGACGAAAATGCTGAAAGTACACTACAAAATAAACGGGGGATGGAAAGGCGTTAAATCGAGCTTACTTTCCATCTGTCGATTCAAATTCTATAAGTGTTACACCCAGACCCCATGAATCAATTTTTCAACAAAAATGAGAACTAGCGAGAGAGAGAGAGAGAGAGAGAGAGAGAGAGAGAGAGAGAGAGAGAGAGAGAGACAGAGAGAGACAGAGAGAGACAGAGAGACAGAGACAGAGAGACAGAGACAGAGAGAGAGAGAGGGAGAGAGACAGATTCAGAGAGAAAGACACAGACAGAGAGAGAGAGAGAAAGAGCAAGAAAAGAAAAAAAAGGATAATTGCAGAGGGGAGAAAGATATAGCAATTGAAAAAAAATTGAAGAAAGGTCAAAGCGAAAGAAACAGAGGTGGAGGGAGATAAAGCCAGATAGTATGGGACTCAAATTATAGAGAACATGAGCGAAAAAATAAGAGCGGGAGAGAAAATAAGACATACGAAGAGAGAAAGAAATAGACACATCGTAAAAGTAAAAATGAGAGGGAGGGTAAAGAGAAAACGAGTTTTACGAGGAGACGGCACAGCTCTGATCATATTGTCTCCTATTTGGCGCCAGCGCTCCATAGTTTATCCGTTCACTCTCAGTAAGAGATAGGGACGGAAGTGGAAGTCGAAGAAGGGACTAAACTCTGTTTGCTTCAATATAACACATGCAAAGGGCTTTAGTAAAAGAGAACGCTTTCTTTTCACAGTACAAACTAATGTCTAGGTGAAATTTAACGTTTAAAAGACAAGGGTTGTTAAAAGACTGGCTCTATCCGGTAACGTACCGATAGCAAGTAAAGAAAAAAAGAAGGTAAATTGATAGTAATAGAATTTGTGAATAAGGGCTTGGAATTTAGAGATTGATTTTATACTTTGAAAAAAAAATAAAGTTAATTGGACAGTAGAAAAAATATCATTAACAGATGAGAGAAGAAATGTAAAAAATAGAGAAAGGGAAAGAGCCAGGAACAGACAGTCTTGAACGGATGGAAGAAATATAAGAGGTGAAGAATGAGACATAGAATTAATAAATGAGGGGAGGATCAGTTGTGTTAAGATATGGTATAACTCACCTTAGAATTATTACATAGGAAAGAATCTTGTGACCATCCAGTATAAAACCGTAAAAAAGGAAATATTCATGTGTGTTACTATGTCTGTTAACGGAAAACGACTAAAAATGAATAGCTTTACTCTGCCTACTGAACAGATGAAAGTTTTGGATTCGTCATGAACAACGAAAATCAATTTTCTTGTAAAGAAATTTCAAGAGAGAAAAACCTGAAATACTTATATCCTTTTGTTTCGTCGATCTCAAAGATGCTGCATTTAGGATCGAAAGTGATTGTCAGATAATAGGTCTTCCATGTCGAGATGCCCCTGGCAGAGCACATCGATTCTTCCGATATATCGGTAAGATCGTTCATACACGAATGCAGACTCGTATTTCCGTAAAACAGGAACTCAGATGATTTTGACCTTTTCTAATCTATCTAAATATCTTTCTAAACGTTTCTTTACAAGTTTTAAATTCTCCCAAAAATTTTCTTCTCGTAATTTATAGTAGTTAGCTTATTTTATCCTACATTTAAAAATAAATATAAGAAAATCTATGAAGAGTTTTTGATTTTACAAAATTATCTTATTATTCTTACCATGTCCTGAAAATTTAATATATATGAAATAATAAAACTATTGCTATAGCTATATATCACTCTGTAAGACCGCGTAACTCGAAAGATTTGTTCCATATCATTGATTGTTGAGTTTTTTATGAAGTGTGCATTATACTCTGTTTGTCCTTCCTGAAAATGTTTAAAAATGACATTATGGTGGAGAGCTAAAAGAGCAGATTTAATAGTTGATTGAAAATATATGGCGCAGTTTGATGCCTGTAGCCCGGTACACAGGAGAGCACGATGGCGGTTCAGTGATCACCAGTGTCGTCACATCATGGCGGATTTGGGGAGTTAGAGCGATCTAGAAAATATTACTGAGTCAGCTGTAACATTATACTTTAGAGTTGCCCTCTCTCTCTCTCTCTCTCTCTCTCTCTCTCTCTCTCTCTCTCTCTCTCTCTGTCTCTGTCTCTGTCTCTGTCTCTGTCTCTCTCTCTCTGTCTCTGTCTCTCTCTCTCTCTCTCTCTCTCTCTGTCTCTCTCTCTCTCTCTGTCTCTCTCTCTGTCTCTGTCTCTGTCTCTGTCTCTCTGTCTCTGTCTCTGTCTCTGTCTCTGTCTCTGTCTCTCTCTCTGTCTCTGTCTCTGTCTCTCTCTCTCTCTCTCTCTCTCTCTCTCTCTCTCTCTCTCTCTCTCTCTCTCTTTCTCTCTTTCGCTCTCTTGATTTCGAATTCGTATAATATGGTGGCAACTAATTAAAATCTAGCCAAGGCTACAATAAAATTAGTTATATTTATTTCAAATATATTTAACAAGTATTAAGGTAGATAGTTTTTAGTTATATTTTTTAGGGGCTTGGTATGAAAGGCTAGAATTCCTTTTGCGGAAATCGCCAAAAAAGCTTGCTTACTTTTAATTGGATTCTTATCTTTTTTTTGTTTATTTATCAGTTTTGAATATTGTTCCTACCTCGGGCATGCGGTGATCGGGTCCATGGCCGATAATATCACTTCTGTTTCTGCAGCCTCAGATTTCAGGTAGAGATAAGAGTGTACTTTATATTCGTAATCTGATTACAGCTATTGATCTTAAAAATATAACCATACCCGTAAGAAAGTGCACTTTTAATATTATCATTAGCAGCTTTTAGGATTTTAAAACGCGCATATACGATAAGAAATGTATCAATAATAAGGCCCTTATGGCAGATTTGGCTGTGGGAAGTTGTTTTCATTTTATGTTTTCGCTGCGAAGTCGTGAAACTAATTACATTAGTGGTAACTTTGGGAAAATAATTTTGTAAGAATAAATATAAGTGTCCATATGAAAACTGAGAGAGAGAGAGTGCGGGTGTTAAAAGATGGATACCTTAAGAAAAAGATATCAGAATTTAATAGACACACATAAACACATTATGATGATGCTTTTTTTTTTTTTAAAGATAATAAGAGATGAGGATTGAGAAAGAGTCGAAGTTGGAACATTCTTAGAGAGAGAAATGTAACAAATGAAAACAAAACTTGTGAAGAATTTAAACAGGAATCCGCATTTAATGCCAAAAGAATAGCCGCGTATAAAATATAAGAAGAAAAATATCTTAGAATCACGTTACAGAATGCAAACCAAAAGGCAAAAGCCCACATACTGTTATTAAAACTCATTCACTTGCAAATCAATTCGCTAAACCATCATTAAGCGATACACTCAGATTTTGTGGTGACTTCCCTGGTGACTTTATCATTATTCTTGATGTCGCACTAACTGGGCTGCCCTCAAGCACTGTTTATTCACAACCAAAAACCGATATTGATTACACCATCTGCCTGTGATCGAATTGTAATGGACTATGTGTTGAACCGTATTTATATTAAAAAAAATACCGATTGAAAAAATTGCAAAACAGAACCTGACAGAAATCAAGTACATGAAGAGCATCAAGTACAAAATTTCTAGGACTCACATTGTCTACAAACGAAGACAAGCATATGTATCATATTCTGAGCTTCATGCGCTGTTACAGAAATGAAAATGTGTCTTATTTCAACCTCACAAGTAATTTTTTTTCCAGATTTTTCAAATACACTCAAGTTAATTTTTTGCATAAACCGTTGGGATACGTTTAAAGTATTACGACCAAAGAGTACACGCATGACTCATCTTTGAAAATAGTATTACTTTTATAAAAAAAATGAAATCGCTGAATAGTTTCACAAATATTAGAATTGGAAGCTTCTCTTTTTTCCATGGATTATCTTGGTCTCTGGTTAAACAAAACTGAGGACTCGGTGCCGTTCCATCTCCAAGCAATTCTGCTAATGTTTTGTAAACTTACATTATTGCCAAAACTGGATGGAAAAAAGCAGTGTCATGAAAAATTATTTTCTAGGGTTTCCTAGTTTAAAACTTTGAAAGATACTAAGGGTTTATGAAAATTAGAAATGCGTCTTTAGTAGATTTTGAAAAGCAGCAGCTGAAAGGTCAAAGGCCAAGCCGCGAGCCACACATGAAATAAAACGGTTTTCAGCAAAGAACACAGTGACTAAGAATCCTAGTCGACCACCTAGGCACACGACATAGATAGAGCCAGCTTTTTAAATAAACATAACTCTCAATAATGATATTGAAATGCAGTAGAATCAATCAAGATAGACAGGCACTGAGAAGGAGTTAGATAATGACAATAATTAGCCGTATTTATTAATTTTATAAATTATAGGAATAACTTATATGAGACTAGAAAAAAAAACTTTCTCATTATGTTGCTGGAATAAAACTAGCCAAAATAATAAAACAATGTTTCATATAAAAATCCAACACCTCAAGCAAGTTACGTTCAGTAAGTATTAAAAAAAATATTGCTTATCGTTATTCTCTCAACTCATTTTAAGATCGGCTAAACCTGGGTCGAATCTCGGGCAGATTCCTCAAGCGATTCCTAGCTTGTATCTGGGCGATAACTTTAAATTCGCCTTCATGGAATAAGAATAATAACTGGCTTTAATTTACCTTATGCTCTCCGGTCTATGGAAACAAGACAGTCCTAAGTTTATGTGAACTTGAACCACTCAGATCAATAATGCTCTCAAATGGAATGATAACACTGAGAGCAAAAGCATCTTTGATTTCACCAGTTTAGTGAGTGAAAAGGGGAAGAATTACAAATCTTCTTGCCTAAAGTACTAAGCTTGTCCTAAGCTGGTAGTGACACTCTTCCAACAACTGCTGCTCGTCTTTGATAAATAGGAATCTTAATTTTTCGCCACTATTAAAACTTGTCGGTATCGTAGTCAATAAATGAATATCTTTCTTTTCTTCATTGATGGTCTTTGTAATTTTGTAGTTTTAAATCCTTCAGATTCGTTCTCCGTGGTGCTTTTCGGTGAAGCAGTTTTATTCAGTTTCTTTTCCTAGCAACATTTTAAAAAAATATTACAATCTCCTTATGCAGAAGAATAATTACACAAAGTAAAAAATTGATGCAATATTGTACAACACTTAAATTTTGTCTCGTAGATATTTTCTTGTGTACCTAAAAATAAGAATTATAATCAATTTTGTCTACAGACCCATTTCTAAGAAATTTTGGATTTCTCCTCTCAGGTTCCCGGCAGGCTACTCTCCACCCAGTGTCAACACAAGGTTTGGGCGAGTTAGATAGAATCCACACCGTTAACCAAGTAGATCACCCAGTGTCAACACAAGGTTTGGGCGAGTTAGATAGAATCCACACCGTTAACCAAGTAGATCACCCAGTGTCAACACAAGGTTTGGGCGAGTTAGATAGAATCCACACCGTTAACCAAGTAGATCACCCAGTGTCAACACAAGGATTGGGCGAGTTAGATAGGATCCACACCGTTAACCAAGTAGATCACCCAGTGTTAACACAAGGATTGGACAAGTTAGATAGGATCCACACCGTTAACCAAGTAGATCACCCAGTGTCAACACAAGGATTGGGCGAGTTAGATAGGATCCACACCGTTAACCAAGTAGATCACCCAGTGTCAACACAAGGATTGGACAAGTTAGATAGGATCCACACCGTTAACCAAGTAGATCACCCAGTGTCAACACAAAGATTGTATAAGTTAGATAGGATCCACACCGTTAACCAAGTAGATCACACAGTATCAACACAAGGATGGTATAAGTTAGATAGGATCCACACCGTTAACCAAGTAGATCACCCAGTGTCAACACAAGGATTGGGCGAGTTAGATAGGATCCACACCGTTAACCAAGTAGATCACCCAGTGTCAACACAAGGATTGGGCGAGTTAGATAGGATCCACACCGTTAACCAAGTAGATCACCCAGTGTCAACACAAGGATTGGGCGAGTTAGATAGGATCCACACCGTTAACCAAGTAGATCACCCAGTGTCAACACAAGGATTGGGCGAGTTAGATAGGATCCACACCGTTAACCAAGTAGATCACCCAGTGTCAACACAAGGATTGGGCAAGTTAGATAGGATCCACACCGTTAACCAAGTAGATCACCCAGTGTCAGCACAAGGATTGGTTAAGTTAGATAGGATCCACACCGTTAACCAAGTAGATCACCCAATGTTAACACAAGGATTGGTTAAGTTAGATAGGATCCACACCGTTAACCAAGTAGATCCTCCAGTGTCAGCACAAGGATTGGTTAAGTTAGATAGGATCCACACCGTTAACCAAGTAGATCCTCCAGTGTCAGCACAAGGATTGGTTAAGTTAGATAGGATCCACACCGTTAACCAAGTAGATCCTCCAGTGTCAGCACAAGGATTGGTTAAGTTAGATAAGATCCACACCGTTAACCAAGTAGATCCTCCAGTGTCAGCACAAGGATTGGTTAAGTTAGATAGGATCCACACCGTTAACCAAGTAGTTCACCCAGTGTTAGCACAAGGATTGGTTAAGTTAGATAGGATCCACACCGTTAACCAAGTAGATCCTCCAGTGTCAGCACAAGGTTTGGGCGATTTAGATAGGATCCACACCGTTAACCAAGTAGATCCTCCAGTGTCAGCACAAGGTTTGGGCGATTTAGATAGGATCCACACCGTTAACCAAGTAGATCCTCCAGTGTCAACACAAGGACTGGTGAAGTTAGATAGGATCCACACCGTTAACCAAATAGATCACCCATTATCAACACAAGGATTGGTTAAGTTAGATAGGATCCACACCGTTAACCAAGTAGATCCTCCAGTGTCAACACAAGGATTGGTTAAGTTAGATAGGATCCACACCGTAACCAAGTAGATCACCCAGTGTCAGCACAAAGATTAGTTAAGTTAGATAGGATCCACACCGTTAACCAAGTAGATCACCCAGTGTCAGCACAAGGATTGGTTAAGTTAGATAGGATCCACACCGTTAACCAAGTAGATCCTCAAGTGTCAACACAAGGATTGGTTAAGTTAGATAGGATCCACACCGTTAACCAAGTAGATCCTCAAGTGTCAACACAAGGATTGGTTAAGTTAGATAGGATCCACACCGTTAACCAAGTAGATCCTCCAGTGTCAGCACAAGGATTGGTTAAGTTAGATAGGATCCACACCGTTAACCAAGTAGATCCTCCAGTGTCAACACAAGGATTGGTTAAGTTAGATAGGATCCACACCGTTAACCAAGTAGATCCTCCAGTGTCAACACAAGGATTGGTTAAGTTAGATAGGATCCACACCGTTAACCAAGTAGATCCTCCAGTGTCAACACAAGGATTGGTTAAGTTAGATAGGATCCACACCGTTAACCAAGTAGATCCTCCAGTGTCAACACAAGGATTGGTTAAGTTAGATAGGATCCACACCGTTAACCAAGTAGATCCTCCAGTGTCAACACAAGGATTGGTTAAGTTAGATAGGATCCACACCGTTAACCAAGTAGATCACCCAGTGTCAGCACAAGGATTGGTTAAGTTAGATAGGATCCACACCGTTAACCAAGTAGATCACCCAGTGTCAGCACAAGGATTGGTTAAGTTAGATAGGATCCACACCGTTAACCAAGTAGATCACCCAGTGTCAGCACAAGGATTGGTTAAGTTAGATAGGATCCACACCGTTAACCAAGTAGATCCTCCAGTGTCAACACAAGGATTGGTTAAGTTAGATAGGATCCACACCGTTAACCAAGTAGATCACCCAGTGTCAACACAAGGATTGCTTAAAGTAGATAGGATCCACACCGTTAACCAAGTAGATCACCCATTATCAACACAAGGATTGGTTAAGTTAGATAGGATCCACACCGTTAACCAAGTAGATCCTCCAGTGTCAGCACAAAGATTGGTTAAGTTAGATAGGATCCACACCGTTAACCAAGTAGATCACCCATTATCAACACAAGGATTGGTTAAGTTAGATAGGATCCACACCGTTAACCAAGTAGATCACCCAGTGTCAGCACAAGGATTGGTTAAGTTAGATAGGATCCACACCGTTAACCAAGTAGATCACCCAGTGTCAGCACAAGGATTGGTTAAGTTAGATAGGATCCACACCGTTAACCAACTAGATCCTCAAGTGTCAACACAAGGATTGGTTAAGTTAGATAGGATCCACACCGTTAACCAAGTAGATCACCCATTATCTACACAAGGATTGGTTAAGTTAGATAGGATCCACACCGTTAACCAAGTAGATCACCCAGTGTCAGCACAAGGATTGGTTAAGTTAGATAGGATCCACACCGTTAACCAAGTAGATCACCCAGTGTCAGCACAAGGATTGGTTAAGTTAGATAGGATCCACACCGTTAACCAAGTAGATCCTCAAGTGTCAACACAAGGATTGGTTAAGTTAGATAGGATCCACACCGTAACCAAGTAGATCACCCAGTGTCAGCACAAGGATTGGTTAAGTTAGATAGGATCCACACCGTTAACCAAGTAGATCACCCATTATCAACACAAGGATTGGTTAAGTTAGATAGGATCCACACCGTTAACCAAGTAGATCCTCCAGTGTCAGCACAAAGATTGGTTAAGTTAGATAGGATCCACACCGTTAACCAAGTAGATCACCCATTATCAACACAAGGATTGGTTAAGTTAGATAGGATCCACACCGTTAACCAAGTAGATCCTCCAGTGTCAGCACAAGGATTGGTTAAGTTAGATAGGATCCACACCGTTAACCAAGTAGATCCTCCAGTGTCAGCACAAGGATTGGTTAAGTTAGATAGGATCCACACCGTTAACCAAGTAGATCCTCCACTGTCAACACAAGGATTGGGCGAGTTAGATAGGATCCACACCGTTAACCAAGTAGATCCTCTAGTGTCAACACAAGGATTGGGCGAGTTAGATAGGATCCACACCGTTAACCAAGTAGATCCTCTAGTGTCAACACAAGGATTGGGCGAGTTAGATAGGATCCACACCGTTAACCAAGTAGATCACCCAGTATCAACACAAGGATTGGGCGAGTTAGATAGGATCCACACCGTTAACCAAGTAGATCACCCAGTGTCAGCACAAAGATTGGTTAAGTTAGATAGGATCCACACCGTTAACCAAGTAGATCACCCAGTATCAACACAAGGATTGGTGAAGTTAGATAGGATCCACACCGTTAACCAAGTAGATCATCCAGTGTCAGCACAAGGATTGGTTAAGTTAGATAGGATCCACACCGTTAACCAAGTAGATCCTCCAGTGTCAGCACAAGGATTGGTTAAGTTAGATAGGATCCACACCGTTAACCAAGTAGATCCTCCAGTGTCAGCACAAGGATTGGTTAAGTTAGATAGGATCCACACCGTTAACCAAGTAGATCCTCCAGTGTCAGCACAAGGATTGGTTAAGTTAGATAGGATCCACACCGTTAACCAAGTAGATTCTCCAGTGTCAGCACAAGGATTGGTTAAGTTAAATAGGATTTACACCGTTAACCATGTAGATCCTCCAGAGTCAGCACAAGGATTGGTTAAGTTAGATAGGATCCACACCGTTAACCAAGTAGATCCTCCAGTGTCAGCACAAGGATTGGTTAAGTTAGATAGGATCCACACCGTTAACCAAGTAGATCCTCCAGTGTCAGCACAAGGTTTGGGCGATTTAGATAGGATCCACACCGTTAACCAAGTAGATCACCCAATGTTAACACAAGGATTGGTTAAGTTAGATAGGATCCACACCGTTAACCAAGTAGATCCTCCAGTGTCAGCACAAGGATTGGTTAAGTTAGATAGGATCCACACCGTTAACCAAGTAGATCCTCCAGTGTCAGCACAAGGATTGGTTAAGTTAGATAGGATCCACACCGTTAACCAAGTAGATCCTCCAGTGTCAGCACAAGGATTGGTTAAGTTAGATAGGATCCACACCGTTAACCAAGTAGATCCTCCAGTGTCAGCACAAGGATTGGTTAAGTTAGATAGGATCCACACCGTTAACCAAGTAGTTCACCCAGTGTTAGCACAAGGATTGGTTAAGTTAGATAGGATCCACACCGTTAACCAAGTAGATCCTCCAGTGTCAGCACAAGGTTTGGGCGATTTAGATAGGATCCACACCGTTAACCAAGTAGATCCTCCAGTGTCAGCACAAGGTTTGGGCGATTTAGATAGGATCCACACCGTTAACCAAGTAGATCCTCCAGTGTCAACACAAGGACTGGTGAAGTTAGATAGGATCCACACCGTTAACCAAATAGATCACCCATTATCAACACAAGGATTGGTTAAGTTAGATAGGATCCACACCGTTAACCAAGTAGATCGTCCAGTGTCAACACAAGGATTGGTTAAGTTAGATAGGATCCACACCGTAACCAAGTAGATCACCCAGTGTCAGCACAAAGATTGGTTAAGTTAGATAGGATCCACACCGTTAACCAAGTAGATCACCCAGTGTCAGCACAAGGATTGGTTAAGTTAGATAGGATCCACACCGTTAACCAAGTAGATCCTAAAGTGTCAACACAAGGACTGGTTAAGTTAGATAGGATCCACACCGTTAACCAAGTAGATCACCCAGTGTCAGCACAAGGATTGGTTAAGTTAGATAGGATCCACACCGTAACCAAGTAGATCCTCAAGTGTCAACACAAGGATTGGTTAAGTTAGATAGGATCCTCACCGTAACCAAGTAGATCACAGAGTGTCAGCACAAAGATTGGTTAAGTTAGATAGGATCCACACCGTTAACCAAGTAGATCACCCAGTGTCAGCACAAGGATTGGTTAAGTTAGATAGGATCCACACCGTTAACCAAGTAGATCCTCCAGTGTCAGCACAAAAATTGGTTAAGTTAGATAGGATCCACACCGTTAACCAAGTAGATCACCCAGTGTTAGCACAAGGATTGGTTAAGTTAGATAGGATCCACACCGTTAACCAAGTAGATCCTCCAGTGTCAGCACAAAAATTGGTTAAGTTAGATAGGATCCACACCGTAACCAAGTAGATCACCCAGTGTTAGCACAAGGATTGGTTAAGTTAGATAGGATCCACACCGTTAACCAAGTAGATCCTCCAGTGGCAGCACAAAAATTGGTTAAGTTAGATAGGATCCACACCGTTAACCAAGTAGATCACCCAGTGTCAGCACAAGGATTGCTTAAGTTAGATAGGATCCACACCGTTAACCAAGTAGATCCTCCAGTGTCAACACAAGGATTGGTTAAGTTAGATAGGATCCACACCGTTAACCAAGTAGATCACCCAGTGTCAGCACAAGGATTGGGCGAGTTAGATAGGATCCACACCGTTAACCAAGTAGATCCTCCAGTGTCAGCACAAGGATTGGTTAAGTTAGATAGGATCCACACCGTTAACCAAGTAGATCACCCAATGTTAACACAAGGATTGGTTAAGTTAGATAGGATCCACACCGTTAACCAAGTAGATCCTCCAGTGTCAGCACAAGGATTGGTTAAGTTAGATAGGATCCACACCGTTAACCAAGTAGATCACCCAGTGTTAGCACAAGGATTGGTTAAGTTAGATAGGATCCACACCGTTAACCAAGTAGATCCTCCAGTGTCAGCACAAAAATTGGTTAAGTTAGATAGGATCCACACCGTTAACCAAGTAGATCACCCAGTGTCAGCACAAGGATTGGTTAAGTTAGATAGGATCCACACCGTTAACCAAGTAGATCCTCCAGTGTCAACACAAGGATTGGTTAAGTTAGATAGGATCCACACCGTTAACCAAGTAGATCACCCAGTGTCAGCACAAGGATTGGTTAAGTTAGATAGGATCCACACCGTTAACCAAGTAGATCACCCATTATCAACACAAGGATTGGTTAAGTTAGATAGGATCCACACCGTTAACCAAGTAGATCCTCCAGTGTCAGCACAAGGATTGGTTAAGTTAGATAGGATCCACACCGTTAACCAAGTAGATCACCCATTATCAACACAAGGATTGGTTAAGTTAGATAGGATCCACACCGTTAACCAAGTAGATCCTCCAGTGTCAGCACAAGGATTGGTTAAGTTAGATAGGATCCACACCGTTAACCAAGTAGATCCTCCAGTGTCAGCACAAAGATTGGTTAAGTTAGATAGGATCCACACCGTTAACCAAGTAGATCCTCCAGTGTCAGCACAAAGATTGGTTAAGTTAGATAGGATCCACACCGTTAACCAAGTAGATCCTCCACTGTCAACACAAGGATTGGGCGAGTTAGATAGGATCCACACCGTTAACCAAGTAGATCACCCAGTGTCAGCACAAGGATTGGTTAAGTTAGATAGGATCCACACCGTTAACCAAGTAGATCCTCCAGTGTCAGCACAAGGATTGGTTAAGTTAGATAGGATCCACACCGTAACCAAGTAGATCACCCAGTGTCAGCACAAGGATTGGTTAAGTTAAATAGGATTTACACCGTTAACCAAGTAAATCCTCCAGAGTCAGCACAAGGATTGGTTAAGTTAGATAGGATCCACACCGTTAACCAAGTAGATCCTCCAGTGTCAACACAAGGATTGGTTAAGTTAGATAGGATCAACACCGTTAACCAAGTAGATCCTCCAGTGTCAGCACAAGGTTTGGGCGATTTAGATAGGATCCACACCGTTAACCAAGTATATCCTCCAGTGTCAACACAAGGATTGGTTAAGTTAGATAGGATCCACACCGTTAACCAAGTAGATCCTCCAGAGTCAGCACAAGGATTGGTTAAGTTAGATAGGATCAACACCGTTAACCAAGTAGATCCTCCAGTGTCAACACAAGGATTGGTTAAGTTAGATAGGATCCACACCGTTAACCAAGTAGATCCTCCAGAGTCAGCACAAGGATTGGTTAAGTTAGATAGGATCCACACCGTTAACCAAGTAGATCCTCCAGAGTCAACACAAGGATTGGTTAAGTTAGATAGGATCAACACCGTTAACCAAGTAGATCCTCCAGTGTCAGCACAAGGATTGGTTAAGTTAGATAGTTTCCACACCGTTAACCAAGTAGTTCACCCAGTGTTAGCACAAGGATTGGTTAACTTAGATAGGATCCACACCGTTAACCAAGTAGATCCTGCAATGTCAACACAAGGATTGGTTAAGTTAGATAGGATCTACACCGTTAACCAAGTAGATCCTCCAGTGTCAGCACAAGGTTTGGGCGATTTAGATAGGATCCACACCGTTAACCAAGTAGATCCTCCAGTGTCAACACAAGGACTGGTAAAGTTAGATAGGATCCACACCGTTAACCAAGTAGATCAGCCATTATCAACACAAGGATTGGTTAAGTTAGATAGGATCCACACCGTTAACCAAGTAGATCCTCCAGTGTCAACACAAGGACTGGTTAAGTTAGATAGGATCCACACCGTTAACCAAGTAGATCAGCCATTATCAACACAAGGATTGGTTAAGTTAGATAGGATCCACACCGTTAACCAAGTAGATCCTCCAGTGTCAACACAAGGACTGGTTAAGTTAGATAGGATCCACACCGTTAACCACGTAGATCCTTCAGTGTCAACACAAGGATTGGTTAACTTAGATAGGATCCACACCGTTAACCAAGTAGATCACCCAGTGTCAACACAAGGATTGGTTAAGTTAGATAGGATCCACACCGTTAACCATGTAGATCCTCCAGTGTCAACACAAGGATTGGTTAAGTTAGATAGGATCCACAACGTTAACCATGTAGATCCTTAAGTGTCAACACAAGGACTGGTTAAGTTAGATAGGATCCACAACGTTAACCATGTAGATCCTCCAGTGTCAACACAAGGATTGGTTAAGTTAGATAGGATCCACACCGTTAACCAAGTAGATCAACCAGTGTCAGCACAAGAATTGGTTAAGTTAGATAGGATCCATACCGTTAACCAAGTAGATCACCCAGTGTCAACACACGGATTGGTTAAGTTAGATAGGATCCACACCGTTAGTCTAACTAGGGTTTGAACACGGGCAAACATGATGACAGTCTAACCTTTGATCATCTCCACCCCTTCTTATCAATGCAACTTTCTCCGATTATTATACTCTGGTATATCGCAACTGTTAGTCCGGGATTATTTTGAAACATATGAGGCCCTCATTTTATGTGTAACTTTAAAGTTTATGCTAATGAAAAAAAAAATTCGGTAGATAAAGCTACACAATAAGATGTAGTTTAAAATGGCATTGTTGGTCTGAACTTTGTGATTAGTTTTTGCGACATTTTCCATCACACAGCTACTCTCTCAGTCCTGGAGCTCCCTGTACCGTTTTATCAGTTCTCTCTCTAAGAGGATTTCTCTGGTACTTCATCCTGCACACCGAAAAGTTTAAGTACTTTGAAATCGGATTGATATGTCAGACACCCTCAAATTAATAACCTCTAAAGCAAATAAGAAAAAAAATTAAAAAAAGAATCGAGAAATAAATAAATCTCCAGGACTGACGCTATTGAGATTGCACGAAGTTGAAGCAAAATATCACTTCAGTGAGACTTTAGTGCACCTATCATATGAGGAAGTTAGATATCTATCTGGTTCTAACAATCCTTACTGTCATTCTCTATAACGTCTTTTTTCTCCCAGATTCTGGTATTGCATGGCCTTCAGCCCGTATGAACCTATGCTTCAAAGGCAACAAGCATTTGAAATAAGATAATTCTAGATTATTCTGCATGTTGAACATCCTTTACTCCTACCAAGTATTACTTTTCAAGCGTCAGCAAAGTATAAGATGTGGAAGAGAAAAATAGGGAGAGAGTATCTTTGAAAAACTTTAATTTGCAGATTGTCTGGATCTCTACCAAAGAAGTTTATGTCTCTCTCTCTCTCTCTCTCTCTCTCTCTCTCTCTCTCTCTCTATATATATATATATATATATATATATATATATATATATATATATACATCGAGCTTTAGACTTAACCACGAAAAATCAGCCACAACTTTAAGTGAATTCATATGAAAACTTAAGGAATCAAAAACCGAATACCACTTATCATAGGATGTAATCGAAAGAGCGCAGCCATACTCGGCAGCAACAAACAGATGCAACCTTTGCATAGCAGAGAAATATTTCATTCTAAAAACAAAACCAAGCCTCAACAAAAGAAGGGAAATATTTTCATCGTGCCCCCACAGAGAGAAACATTTACTACAAAACTACCAGTGGCCCGGAAACGAAAAAAAACAACACAAGGTCGGAACGGCAACCGGTCACACCTCAGTCATACCCGAAGAGAGCGGGAGAAAAGCGACACCTTTGTCCTCCGCTTGAAACACCAGTGTAGCATGCAGAGAATTTGAGGTAAGATCGTCTATATCTATGAAATGCTCCCACAGTTGAGCACTCTTATCAATTATTCCAACTTATCTTCAAACTATATATATATATATATATATATATATATATATATATATATATATAATTATATAGAAGTGACCAATGTGAAAGAGGGTGTTAGCGAGTGAGATGAAGAGAGAGAGAGAGAGAGAGAGAGAGAGAGAGAGAGAGAGAGAGAGAGACAGACAGACAGACAGACAGACAGACAGACAGACAGAGACAGAGAGACCGACAGAGATTTTGCAAATGATTTAAAAAGGATTCAGGAAAACGGTCAACTATTTTTTTTTCAGTGTGTTTCTAAACATTGCGCAATATGACACGAGAAACGATTTTTTTGAAAATAATTATTTTCAGATGTGGCTGAGGCAGTGACAGCGTTTATTCCCTCCTGCTATAGATAGTTTCACTGAGTCGTTGAACGCTCTACTTGCAATATTGGTCATACTTAGAGAGAGGAAAACATCGGTTAAAAAACTAGTAGACGCGTCTTCCTTGAAGTGTCTCCGTGCAATATACTGCTGATATCCTAAATATTCAAGATTTAAGAGGACAATCTGAATTTTGAAAACAAATGCAAAAAAAACAACGTTTTAATTTAATCAAAACAAATTGGCAAGAAGAAGAATAATGTTTCAGTTTTATATGTTTTACTACATGAGAAACCGCTTACCTTTTAATTTTTTTTAAAAGAAAGAAAACATAATATATACAAATTTTTATTCCCATGTTTGCAAAGCCTTTTTAAACTTGATATTTTTAAATAAACACATTGTCTTGATTTGCTTCTTATCCCAAAGAACAAAATCTCCTCATGATTTCTCAACATTCTTGGGCACTAAACTTTCTTTGAGGAACATCTTTTGAGTGTGTTGATAAAATTATTTGAAATATACCGCTGCATTGGAAGTTAAAAAGATAATAACCTTGATAGAGTATTTTAAAGGGAATAGAAACTATATAAACATATAGGATAAAATAATAATAATAATAATAATAATAATAATAATAATAATAATAATAATAAGAAGAAGAAGAAGAAGAAGAAGAAGAAGAAGAAGAAGAAGAAGAAGAAGAAGAAGAAGAAGAAGAAGAAGAAGAAGAAGAAGAAGAAGAAGAAGAAGAAGAAGAAGAAGAAGAAGATTAATAATAATAATATGGTGGTGATTAGGATGACGATGATGATAGCAATGATCAGAAGAACTAATAAAGGACAGGAACATACCATCTTTGATTAGTGTACTAATCGTACTTATGAAAGTAGTGATAGTGATAGATATAGTGGGGTCGAGAAGGAGGCTGCAATGCAACCTCAAGGCTACTCGTAACATAATAAATCTATCATCAGTCAGTGTAAGTCTAAGTTTAGTCCTGGGTCTGACCGATTTCGAGGTGTCATAGAACCTGGTAAGTATTCCTTATGTCATGATGGCAAACCATTGTCCTTAAGCACGCCGCAGTCAAGTTTTCCCTACCCACGTAACCTCCCAGGGGGATCTGCCCTCTAACTAGACTGAACCACTTTGACCTGCCCCAGACCACACGCACCTCTTTGTGCCTGTCAGGTGCCACTGGTCCATCATTGATGGCCGCGTGGGACACTCAGATGTGGGTCGGACGACTCGCCGGGTCTGTAGGACCCATGGGGGGGGGACAATCCATGACGCGGGTTGGTCGAATGCGCATGCGCTGTCCCGCCAAGTGGTGCTGCATCACGCAGACGGCAGCGTCTAGACTCCGGTACAAGTATCAGGTGATGCTCATTATGGGACACAATGCGATGGGTTTTTAAATGGGACAGTATTTTAACTTAAAAAAACGAAGGTTTGGTGTATATTACTACTACTACTACTACTACTACTACTACTACTACTACTACTACTACTACTACTACTACTACTACTACTACTACTACTACTACTACTACTACTACTACTACTACTACTACTACTACTACTACTACTACTACTACTACTACTACTACTACTACTACTACTACTACTACTACTACTACTACTACTACTACTACTACTACTACTACTACTACTACTACTACTACTACTACTACTACTACTACTACTACTACTACTACTACTACTACTACTAGTACTACTACTACTGCTGCTGCTGCTGCTGCTACTGCTGCTACTGTTACTGCTACTGCTACTGCTACTACTACTACTACTACTACGCTGCTACTACTACTACTACTACTACTGCTGCTGCTGCTGCTACTGCTGCTGCTGCTGTTGCTACTACTACTACTACTATAGATACTCTACTACTACTACTGCTGCTGCTGCTGCTACTGCTGCTGCTGCTGCTGCTGCTACTACTACTACTACTACTACAGCTGCTGCTGCTGCTCTACTACTACTACTTCTGCTCCTCCTACTACTACTACTACTACTGCTGCTACTACTACTACTGCTGCTAGTACTAAAGCTGCTACTACTCCTGCTGCTACTACTAGTACTACAACTACTACTACTACTACTACTACTACTACTACTAGTACTACTAGTAATAATAATACTAATAATAATAATAATAATAATAATAATAATAATAATAATAATAATAATAATAATAATAATAATAATAATAATAATACTAATAATAATAATAATAATAATAATAATAATAATAATAATAATAATAATAATAATAATAATAATAATAATAATAATAATAATAATAATAATAATAATAATAATAATAATAATAATAATAGTAATAATGACTTTGCATTCAAAAGTAACTGACATGGTTTTAAATTTCTAAAATGTCTCCCAAACTTACATGGTCTATTTTTTTTCAATTGTCTCAAAAGCAGACACCGTAAAGATGACAGTGAACTTTTATATTTTAAAATTTAACCAGTGCTTCTTCTACGCATACTGATAGAAACAATAGTTCAGGTACAGGAGACGACATTGAGGATTAAGTAGCAAATTGTTACAAGAAGCATAATTAGATCCGATCTTTTCTAAGTCAAAATACACAGGAAAGAAAGAGTAAACTAACTCAACACAATAAAGACGAAGTGCATTATGTCCTGCTACTACTATTACTTCTTTTACTGCTTCTACTACTACTACTACTACTACTACTACTACTACTACTACTACTACTACTACTACTACTACTACTACTACTACTACTGCTGCTGCTGCTGCTGCTGCTGCTGCTGCTGCTACTACTACTACTACTACTACTACTACTACTACTACTACTACTACTACTACTACTACTACTACTACTACTACTACTACTACTACTACTACTACTACTACTACTACTACTACTACTACTACTACTACTACTACTACTACTACTACTACTACTATTATTATTATTATTATTATTATTATTATTATTATTATTATTATTATTACTGATAATATTATTATATACGTGCGAAAGTAGGTCACGAAAGAATAACAATGTAAAAAATTACTGCTATTAATTAACATCATAAGAGGAAAGTAAGGTTGAGGTATATACTATTTTTGTGTTTTGTTGTTTTTTTTTCATCAAAAAGTTGATGAGGAAAAACATTTATATTTATAAAAATAGGGAAGAAACGAAAACCGGCAGTGTGCTAAACAAACGAAAATCGGTGGTGTATTAAACAATAAACATCTTTCGCAATGAAAATTGTTAAGAATCTGAATGCACAATTTCAGTTCGGTATGTCGATACAGAGAAAATTGCGCAAAAGATGGGCCAACTTTAGAGTAAAATGTACACCACAAAGCACATACTAGCAGAGATCAATTAACTCTTTTTAACATTTCAAATATCAACTAACATTAACGTGTACAGCCATCACTTGTCAATACAGCCGCAACAGCCAGTTTTTGGCATTTAAATGTCGAAACTTTTCCTCTGCAGAGTCAGTGTGGAATTTCCAAGCAGGATTACACATTTCAAATCGGGCTGCGCGAA
>JAWDGP010006330.1:15000-27500 GCA_033675545.1 Elysia crispata | reverse complement strand
CGTTGCTTGAGGGACCGAAAAGTTTTTACATGTCAGTGAAAATGAGTTTAAATCTCATAGCTTACGACTTTGCATTAACTGTTCTATAAAATTTCAGTGTGATTTTATACTATTAATCTTGAAACCAATATCAGTCAGGTTAAAAAACAGATACTGCAACGTCACAAAATTTGTTAGCAGGTTTTTTTTTCATTTTCTACGTGATATGTGATAACAGAGAAGTGGCTATTTCAAGATATCGTATAAAACGTCCTCGAGTGATAATTATTCATGATTATATGATTATAATTGTATCCAATAAAAACACGTAATGTTAAAAGAGCTCTATACTTTCTCGGCGTCTGGGCCTTGAAACCGGTCTGTCCACGTTTTGCCTTTAATCATTTTATTTAAATACTCATACTTTCAAGATCATGCAATAATACATTACAGTATAGACGCATACGTCAGTGCAACTATCGTTACATTGAACCTGACATTGGCAAGGATCGTATGACTAGACAATAAAAGCAAGATGTGAGCAAATACGCAGGCTTGCCAGCCAGAAGAGTGCATTATGCGAGATTCTGATTAAGCGATAACTTCAGCTTCCCCTAATCCTGATGGACATTAGTAGAACTAGGATTAACTTGCTCACCAACACAGAGACATGGAACAATGATTGTAAAATACTAGAACTATTACTGGCCACACTCTCCTGTAAAAAAAAATAGAATTACAATTTTAAAGAAAATAAAAATTGGAGATGAATACAATGCAGTGAAAATCAACGTATACATCTTTCTAGTGGATGATACCGATAAATAACTCTACCGATGTATGGACAACAACAAAAAAATAAAATAAATAAAAACGATCGATTATGAAATATGGGACATGGAGAGCAATCAAGCTTTTCCCATCGCCTTACACATCACTCTACGATGAGTTTTGAGTTCACTAGTTTGTTTTATAGACAGTAAAACAATTCTGGAGCGCATTGATTAATTTACAAATAGAGTAAAAGTTCGCGGAGCAAAATTTTGAATGAGATCCATCAATATTATGAACTTAAGCCAGGTTGAAGGTCAATGTATTATTTTTTCTTTTTACTTTGAAAACTCTCTCTATAAGTCTTTTAACACCGAACATTCCAGAATATATTTCACTTTGGCTGCTATTTTCCTAAATGTCCCGTTATACTCAAAATCTGAGACTATCTATTAAAATAATTGACAGGATATATTTTATAACCCGTACTTCTCTGCATCTGGGATCTTGGATGTGAAGTTTCGACGCAACTGTGAATGAAGTATACTTAAAGTGTCATGGGTCGAAACAAAATTGGCTGCTTCTCTCAAGCTCTTTGTTCTGGTATTGATTTGTCAGGAAAAAGAATTTCAGTTATGTAATGTTTAAAAGAAACCCAAAAATTTCCACCCCGTTACATTTTGTGTGATTAGTTGATGTTTCTTCTTTACGAAACAATCATTTCTACTTAAACAACCAATTTTGTTTCTAAAGTAATCGTCAGAATCATCATCTTCATCTTTGTCGTCATCAACTTCATCCTTGAAACCCTCACTAATCTCAACATTATCATCACCATCGACATCATCACCATATCACTATCATCATCATCATAATCATTACCATCATCATCATCATCATCATCATCAACATCGTATTATCAATTTACAACTTTTAGAAGTAACAGCACTCTTTCTATTTGTTTTTGATGTTCTTGTTTGTTTTGTGTTTTGTGTCTTTTGAACGTTTTGTCCCTTATTATTTATCAATCCCTGTCCTCTGTGCTTTAAAATTCCGTCTTAGCATCTCTTCTCCCTGACTTGCCGCCTCTTAAGCGAGTTTTGAGAGTGTCAGACACGTCCGTCTCTTAACGCCTCGGGTTGCGGGACTTTTAAGCTATTTGTACTGTGAAAGTCTTAGTGGTCTAGACGCAGTAAGTGTGGAGGATAACCACTAATAAGCAAAATCCACGAGCCAGATGGGACAAGACGGAGCAGATCAACTTAGATTTCTTGTTAAGTATCACATTTTTCGCTATGCTACTGATTTTCTCTTTCATTATCTTTTTTTTGTCTCTGTCTCTCAATCACTCTCACTCTCTCTTTCGCTTTCTCTCTCTGCCTCTGTTTTTCTTTATTTATTTCTGTCTCTTTTTGTCTCTGTCCCTGCATTTACTTTACTTAACAAAACTTTTTTGAAATTTAACTTCCCATTAAACATGTGCATTTTACCATATTCTTATAGAACTTGAAAAGACTATTACTGGTTTTTAGAGATGTTTCGTGTCATTAACATTTCATATAATATTATTGCACTGGTTCTGAGTTATTCCTGCAAAAGCTTACTACAAATAACGCTATTATTATATCAGCCTTTCGACTTTCGAATCACTGAATCAAAGCCTTTCTTTAAACTTGGTTGGGTCCAGAAGGCATCTAACATACCGCAGATTTCCATTGTGTTCCAGTGGGTTCCAGTGTGTTCCATTGTAGACAGCAACGGCCTCAGAGGAAGTGACAGCGACCATTTTGGTCAGCAGCAAGGGACAAATCTCATGCTGCCCTCTAGTGATTTCATCAAGCTTCCAGGGATGATCCCTTGAGACACCGACTCGGACACTGGTCATATTCTGCCCGAGGCTTGTCACATGAAGTGTGGCAAGGGAGATAGTTTTACCTTGGAACAGAAAATGTCGGCACAAATTGTCATAAATATAAATTATTTTGTTTTCAATATGATTTTGTTTTTATTACAAGTCCACAGAGAATCATTACCTAAATGATAGCAAAAACAACAAAAGAAAAAGTGCGAAGTTCAAGACTGTTATTAACATCATCATTTTAATAACAATGAATAGAAAAGTGCAAATTACTCGTAGTGATGGCATCTGTTCACAAAGAATATTGTCATATGTATCAATTATAATAATTGTATATAACTTATATATAACTAGTGGTCATGATCTCAGTAACTGCACGAACTTCGAACTCCAATTAAATTTTGCTAGAAATAATAACTATTCTGCATTCGATTATACTTAGGAAATGTTGTATTTAATCACTATCAGTATCTTTGTTCAGTCGGCAGAGCTTTTAATAGAACAAAAAGAAGGTTTGAGGTTTGATACTTGATTTGGCAGTTAGTAGGTTCAGGTCAGGCTCCATCTTAAAAGATGTTTTGCTTCAAACAAAGAAATCGATACTGTATATATATATATATATATATATATATATATATATATATTTGGCGAGGAACTTCTTCAATAAGGAAATTAAGAACACAAAAATGATGATGATAATAATAATAATAATAATAATAATAATAATAATAATAATAATAATAATAATAATAATAATAATAATAATAATAATAATAATAATAATAATAATAATAATAATAATAACAATAATAATAATAATAATAATAATAATAATAATAATAATAATAATAATAATAATAATAATAATAATAATAATAATAATAATAATAATAATAATAATAATAATAATAATAATAATAATAATAATAATGGTAATAAATCTGATTAGGATTATATTTAAAGATTTGTGGGTTCGTTTGCAATACTGCTGTTTAATGGGGAAAAATATGGTATTAACGTTTGTACATGCCCTTTTCTTTTTAACGCTATAGAGGAAATTGGGGTGACTAAAAGATTATTATGATATGCCTTGTCTTTTTCTTTTTGTGTTTTGAATTCCTACATTATCTATGTCTTAACTAACTAGTGAATGCTGTAGATTTACAAGTATACAAAACTGACGATAATTAAAATAAAACTAAAGATAAAGCATGCGTGTTGTATGTGAAAGAATAAATTGAGAAAAAATGTAAATAAAACTTCTGAATTGGTGTGAAGGTGGTCAACATACTCAGTTTTTTGAGTAACATACGAGCAGATTTCGTATGGATCTCATTAATTTAATTATAACTCATTGACGGTGCAATATTAGCTAAGCTGTAGCTATGCATGATTAATAGTGATGGAATCTCCCGGTGAGGGGCAAGTGTTAGCCAATGGTCACCGGGAGACTCTCAATTAGGCCTTGGTCACTCAGTATGAACCTGGTGAACCCGTGAAGCTAATGAAATGAGAATGTTGGTGCCGTGATCAAGGGGAGCATCAGTCTGTTAGTCCAGCCTCGCCAAAGACTGGCCGTTCTGGGGTGGTCAACACGAAGCGTGGGCACCGCTTGAGGCCACACATCTCCTGACGTCACGGGTCACGATCAAAGTGCTATTGACCACTACATCTCAATGTTGCTAGCCAGCCTCTGTTGACCAAAATATACAATGACAATCTCTTGGGTATCCTTGTCTCTCCAGATGACCAATATTTCCAAGTGGTCAGCAGCGGCCAAAGTCAATGAAAGGTGTTGAGTGACCGTTCCTTGTGGAACCGGTTATCGGGGAGGTTTGCCTGAAACCCTTTCAAGCTAATCAGTCAACGTAACCGTTCCATTATTGCTTGAGACAGATCATGTTAAACTTTGCTCTAAATCTTTATAAAGATCGAAACAATAGAGCTTCCTAATTTTAGATCATAAAGTCTTCAACTGATGCAGGCTTACCGCCATGGTGATCAATCTGCTATTATTTTATTTCGATTTGTTGCTTTAGAATTTGTCGCAGAGTAAGACAACATCACAGGGAACCTTTATTAGTGAAATGAAAACTTTCTTGCAACTCCTTTTTTTCCTCCTCAATCCACATTCCTGTCCTCCATTTTCTTAGTTTACTTTCTCTTTTACCTTTGCTCCACTTGTTTCTTTAACGACTTTTCTTTTATTTCTCCTCCGTCTTCTTCTTCTTCTTCTTCTTCTTCTTCTTCTTCTTCTTCTTCTTCTTCTTCTTCTTCTTCTTCTTCTTCTTCTTCTTCTTCTTCTTCTTCTTCTTCTTCTTCTTCTTCTTCTTCTTCTTCTTCTTCTTCTTCTTCTTCTTCTTCTTCTTCTTCTTCTTCTTCTTCTTCTTTTTCTTCTTCTTCTTCTTCTTCTTCTTCTATTTCCTCCTCCTCCTTTTTACTTCCTCCTTCTTCCCATCTTCCACCATATCCTTCTCCTCCCCGTCTTTCCTTTTTTGACTAGGATGAATTTCAAAGTGGAATGACCGAGTGAGTACAACGCCTCACTACAGGTACTGGGGGTTTGTCTCGTCCCTGTCTTCTTGGCTTGCTACGGGTCAGTAGTCGAACAATGATGTCACTTGGGTCAGCAACCAATCTCGAATCGATGTTGCTATTTTGCGATGTTATCTAATTTGTTCTACTAAGTTATTCAGAAGGGCATGTTATTGCTTCCTCTAGACCTTTGACAAGTTAGCATCGCAGAAAAGTGCACTTTTACTATCAGATCAACTGAGCTTTCCAAAGAAAGGTGGACAAGGGAAGCAATGATTGCTACGGTTCAGTTTCACGGAAAAGAAAGAATTCCGGATATTGCATTGTATTTTACGGTCGACATTGAATTTGAAACATCTTCAAAACATCAAATATTGGAATGATTTTATAGATGTAATCCAATATATTTTCATTCGATTGGCGTTTGTTTGTTTTTTTTGTTTTCTTTTTTCTTAAACCCTTATTGGAGAGAATCTATAAAGCTCAGGTATTTTATTGACTACTGTAATTCTATTACTTTCTAAATTAACGAAATTGGCAAAAAAGACTCTCATACTCACCTCTAGTTTTTTATACTTTTTAATAAGCGCTTAGATATGAAACATATAAATATATATATATACATATATATATATATATATATATATATATATATATATATATATATATGTATATAAACTAGCACTATCAAAGTGTATAAATAATTTCGATTTCATTTTCTCACATCATTCTCCACGACTTACTCTCTAAATTTCTAGATCTCTTAAATCCCTGCTCTAGACAGACCTATCCTCGACCTTTACTAATTCCCATATGTTGTTACTGAATGCCCAAATACGTTCATGAGAGAATTGGTTGTCGGGCACTCCCTTGCACAAATCATGCATCGTCGCGACACCCTGCTTTGAGCACCTCAAGCTGGGATAGTAATTTGATGAGAATGACCATTGTCACGTCACGACTGGACACTAAGCCCTGGTCCTCGGAGGACCTCGAACCACAGAGGATTCTCGGTGGTCATCGAGTCAGTTCGTCGCTACTGATTTGAAGACTCTATACAGATGAGATCCAAGTACAGAATTTTGATAGATCCGCCAGTACAAAGATAATAATTTATCATGCATCGTAAAAAATTCAGAATGAATCACACCACAGTCACGCAATAGACCCATTCTGTTTCTACGTTCCACAATCTTTACATAAGTACAACTTTATTCTACGCTAACTGACTATTTCTGTGTTACTTATCGTAAAATTGGGTCTTTCATTTCCTTGCTATTTGTCACTATATTTTTTTTTTGCTCTATTCTCAACGGTGTCTCCATTCCCTCGTCGTTCTGTCTATTCCTCTCTTTGTCACATTCTTTCTCACACACTCACAAAGTCCTTTTGCGTGTCTCCCAAAATTACCCCTTATATCAACTTTATCATTTACTTAGCTCTAACTTTATTACAAAAAATCTTACTTGTTCAATCCACCTCTTAATTTGCCTCTGTCTACTTCTCAATCATTCAAATCCATCACTTTCTCTGACTATCTTTCTCTCTCTCTCTCTCTCTCTCTCTCTCTCTCTCTCTCTCTCTCTCTCTCTCTCTCTCTCTCTCTCTCTCTCTCTCTCTCTCTCTCTCTCTCTCTTTCTCTCTCTCTCTCTCTCTCTCTCTCTCTCTCTCTCTCTCTCTCTCTCTCTCTCTCTCTCTCTCTCTCTCTCTCTCTCTCTCTCTCTCTCTCTCTCTCTCTCTCTCTCTCTCTCTCTCTCTCTCTCTCTCTCTCTCTCTCTCTCTCTCTCTTCCTCTCTCTCTTTCATTGACTCAATCTTCCTCTTTCCCTCTGTCTTTCTCTCTCACTCATTCTTTTGGTCTCTTTTTTAGTCTATAATCATCTTTGTATTTCTTCTTTCTGGCTGTCTATTACCAACTTTTTCCACTCCGTCACTTTCAATTTTTCTCGATCTCTCTGATTCTCTCTAGATCCCTAGTTTAATGATTCCCTTGCCAAGTTGTCCTCATTGAGGCCATGTCTGTGCCTGTTTGTGAAACGTTTCTCCATGAATAACGTCAACATTCTGTCTATATTTATCTGTGCTAATCTCAGCCTTTGGCTATAATTATCGGACGCTGGAATTAACTTTGATATCTTGAGCACGTTCAGCCCAGACTAATGATGTGAAGAAAAAGATTTTACTTCTTGTAGAAATATATTTAGATATTTCTTTCATTGTTATTATTCTGATTTAAACTGCCTTATGCTAACAGCTGCAGAGAATTCGGCTATCCTCTGCATCTCTATCATGATTATCATTATAAACTGCATTATGATCATAATTTTATCATTAGAAAAATTGCAAGACATAATTTTGTTGTCACCTATAGTTGCCTCTCTGTAGTTTTAGTGGTTATAAGCTTTAATGAAGATAGAGCGATAGTAAAAAAAAAAGAAGATGAAGAAGAAGAAGGAGGAGAGGAAGAAGAAAAAGAAGACAAAAAAAGAAGAAGAAGAAGAAGATGAAGAAGAAAAAGAAGGAGAAGAAGAAGAAGAAGAAGAAGAAGAAGAAGAAGAAGAAGAAGAAGAAGAAGAAGAAGAAGAAGAAGAAGAAGAAGAAGAGAAGAAAAAGAAGAAGAAGAAGAAAATCTACTGGTAAAGTACATAGTTATAAAACCCCTTTTTTTTCTCAAATTCTTTCTTTTTACTTTTGTAAAAGAGTTGCATTTTGTATTTTTCTTAATGTCAGTATGGCTTTTTAATAACGCTATTTTTCTCTCCGTGTGTCATGAGATCCTAAATTTGTGCTTTACCTTGCTGAATTAATTACTGTTTTTAGGGAAATATTGGTTAATGCAAGAAACATAATGATAAGAGAGCAGTCATAATAAATCATTTAGAAGAAGGTGTTAAAAAGACGACAGATAGAGTAAATTATTAACAAGAAGACAATGTAAATATAGATATAGAAAATTTGTGTCTACAAGGTTAAAGAAGAACGAATATGTATTTTTTAGATGAATTAAGAAGCTCTGAAGATAAGGCAAAAAAAAAAAGGCTATTTGCAAAATTTGATTTCATAAACTTATAACTAGATCTATTCGTCACAAGTTAATGTTTCATTTGTAGCATGTATCATAAAAGAAACTCTGAAGTATTGTTGATTTGTTACAATTTTTTCAGCCTAAATGTTTCTGAATCTATAAACGTAAGCTCGATTTTTTTCCAGTATTTCTAGCATTTAGTCTGGGTAATAGCAAACGCATCAAAGGATAAAAACGTCATTCTTCGTTTTTCAGAGAAGATGATCAGAAAAGCATCAATGTTCTACTTGCATCATGTTATGTACCTCGATGGCAACTTGTGAAAGATACTGTTGTCAATGTCAGTGTGTTAGTTAGTGTCATCTAATTGGGGAAACAGAAAAAAAAAATTAGTTCGACGTGCTTATATCAAATGGTAAGAGGGGGAATATCGACTTTATAATAAAGTGTCAATTCAAAAAAAATTATCTGATTTTGTTTTTCTCTTTTTTGCTTTTCTGTAGACAAATAGATTCAAAGGGTAAGGAAAAGCTGCAGTGGCACAGAGGCAGAACCAGAGAGAGAGAGAGAGAGAGAGAGAGAGAGAGAGAGAGAGAGAGAGAGAGAGAGAGAGAGAGAGAGAGAGAGAGAGAGAGAGAGAGAGAGAGAGAGACAGAGAGAGAGAGAGAGAGAGAGAGAGAGAGAGAAAGGAGGCAGATTTTTGGGAGATTTTTGTGTGATGTATTGAAAAGAGAGAGATGGAAACGACAAAGCTAAAGTTCGATAACATCAATCGAAAACTATTGATTATGAAAACAAAATGTCAAGCAGTCTAATCGCAAGAGCCAGCGCTCCATGGTTTTTATTAAAAAATTACTTTATTATCGCACTTATTGCAAGCTCTCTAAATGCATTATTTTATCTTTCCTGAGCTCTGGATCGCCTGTCTCTATTATAGAGTCTATCTACAAATGGATTTCATCTGAGTGATCTGCTATATGTAAGGAATTGTGGTTTCCAAAGAACATAACTTCTTTCAAATTGCAGTGACATTTAAAAAGTCAAATGTCGTGTCAATAAAATCAATATCGAAAAAGATGAAATGCCGTACTAAAAAGTTGACATTTGATATTAAAAAAACTATGCACTTCACTTAAAACCTATATTTCCCGGCGGGTAGAGCGTTTAAGCATCTATCTTGCATAACTTTTTTTTTACTTTAAGGATAAGATAAGTCCATATAGTTATGTATTCAATAACGTACTGTGAAAAAAAAACAAAAAACACCATAGCTTGAAACATGTTTGTAAATTGTCATCTACGCTCTATATTTTTTTCCATAGTGTTATAAAAACTAAAAAAAGGGCAACACATTATAAAAAAAAACAAAAACTAATACCATCTCGCTCAGCTATAACAGACATGTGAGCTAGATATAAGATTTCTGATAACAATACTACGTTGTCCCGGTCAACATAGAACATTTGATTGCTCTGAGTGTAGTTCGCAAATGTCAAGGCATTAACAAGAATCGTACAGATCTGTAATCGGTTGATCTATCTGAACCAGACAGCACGAGGTTTACAGCGGTAGCAGCATGTTTACTTTATCTCACTTGTGATATTGAAATCAAATCCATAGTTTTAGGCCTGACATTACCTGAAGTTTCACAACTACACAGATCCGCCATTATGCCTATTTCCGATTAATCTACTGTGTGAGCTGGCGCAGGACGCTATACTGTGGCGTGGAACTGGCTAGATAGGAACCTGGAAATAACCATGCCGAGAATTTTCTTTTGTCATGGAGGATATCACCTTTCTGGGTTATAAACTTTATCTTAATTGTTTCGATAGTTTGGTGAGGTTCATATCATTGTTCTTCTCAAAATTCAATAATTTTCTTTTGTTTTGTTTTTTTAATAATTACTATTTTTTTCTTTCCAATGAAATTATAGTTATTTTGTTTCCACTTTCATCTTGTTGAAATGACAAGAAAAAGGTTGAAAGATGGAAACATAAATAGATGTTGAAAGAAACATAAGGCATTTTGCAGCGTAAAAAAGCAACATAATTTCTAATATAATTATATTCATTTCAGCTCGATGTGTTTGATTTGCGTATTTCAAACTATTGTAAGACCTAGAACCCTTAAAAATAGAACCGAAGCCAAAGTCAACATATAAAACAGTTCCGCTTTATGTGCTACTAGCGGGACTACATAAAATCGGTAGAGGCTGCTAGTATTTTCAAAATCACACTTCAAAAAAAAACCAAACAAACAAAAAGTAACAAACATGCAAAAATTAATATAGCAGCCATAAACCAATATTCCTAATTTTTTTTTTATTCAATCTTTGTAAAATACACCCACGAATTTGTATTATCCCTTAAAAAGGCATTCTTAAACTGTAGCTGGTGTCCTTTTAAAAAAAACAAACATGAAATGGTGTTTAGGAATCCAACCCTGAAAAGGACTCTAAAACTTTCCAGCCTTGACACAGATCGTTTCTTTGTGACTCACAGCTTGAGCTTGAACTGTGGGTGAGATAGTATAGGTTTTGTTCTGTACGCATTATGTGAGCGAATTAACACCAACAAAATTGTCGGTGAAAATCTCGTTATAAAATCTTTAACTTTGAGGCGTTTTCAATCATTGCTTTACGTTTCGGAAACCAATTTTTGGCTCTAGATTTGTTTGTGTCTTTTCAAATTTTTTTTTTTACGGCAATAACACAAAATTGATTGAAATTGATTAGAACTGCTTGCAAGCACACTAAAGATATTTTCATCGGCATTCAGAATTTGATTCCACTAACCTAGATCCAAAGAAATAGTCTTTGACAAATCGGAAGTGTTTAAGGAAAGATTTTCTAACAAAACAAAAAACATCCATTAGCAAGTACATACGACTATAGTTCTCTAAATTAAACTACCATTAGTCTCTCAAATCACACCTTTTGATATTCAGACTTGTTTAGAAAGGAACAAAGCCGAAACTGTTTGCGAAAAAGAAAGCAACGTATAGACAGAAATTACTAAACATTTTTTTTTGTGGTTGGGAGGATAGGATTAGGAGAACTTTAACAAGGTAAAGCAAAACAGATATCGGGGGAATAAAACAAGAAAAAAAGGGTATATTTTAGTTTTATAATTGCAACAGATGAATGCAACACTGAAAATGTTAGTGCGTTCATACCTTTCCTTCCTTTCTTTATATAAATAAAACGCGCAATATTTTCTTTTTATTTCAAATATGGGATTTGTCGGATTACGAAATCTAAGTACAGACAAAAAGTTATAAAAATACCATTTTTTGTCCTGTCAAGATAGTAAACTTATTTGATATTTGCTCAGTTTTCATTTTCTTGGTTGTGAAGTTAGTGCAGATATCTAGGCCTCGACCGAAAATGGATTTGAAAAACAAATAGATGCAAACAAATTACAAAATAAAATGGTTGTGGTTAGTGTTCATGTAAAATTTACTTATTTTCTAAAACTTTTTCTATTTAAGAATGCCAAAAATCCAAAAAGAAAATTCAGCAAAATGTGAAGCCTTATGTATTCTTTGTTCTAATCGACAAGCGCAGCAGCCATCTTGACCTGACATGTTGTGATTGCATGAAAGGACGCTCGCGACAAAGGCATTGTGTTCTGGAGAAGTTTAGTAAAGGGGTGTGGACTGGGAGGAATACGGGCAGAGGGGAAATGTGGACGTGACAGGGAAGCAACATAAAGTGTAATTAATGAAAATAATCATTCAACACTTTTGAGGTAACAAACAGAAAACTCCTAATGCCCCATATCAAAGACACATGGCTCTCATCGTTTTAGTTTTGTGTGTTGAGAAATATTTCAATTCAATCTAACAACCCTTCCCTCCCCCCACCCCCCACCCCCCGAAAAAAAAAAGAAAAGAAAAAAAATTGTTTCCTTTCCATGAGTTTAAATAAACTGATGTAACTCATCCCATACAGGTCACAATTTTAGAAATGTAAGAAGCGCAGTTGAATTATTATAATCTTTTCCAAAGGTTCATTGCGAACCTCTGATTGCAAGAAGAACAATTCTTATGCACATCATTCTGCCGGTAAGTCAGCAAAGATAGTATCCTGGCTGATGATTTCCTAATGGCGTCATATCAAATAGTTATTGAAATAATGTTTGAATAGAATTTCATCTCAATAAGATTGGCTTCACATTTCGTTATATAGGCAGGGTTGGAAATGTTGTATCCATCAGGATTTAATCTAGTGTGGATTTGAGATTCTGATCTTAAACAATTATTTGTTCTTCAACTACAAAACGAATGTGAAACAGGTACCATATGACATATGAGTTTATGGCTGCAAACT
>JAWDGP010006330.1:0-12500 GCA_033675545.1 Elysia crispata | reverse complement strand
ATGACAGGGCATTACTCGCACAGTAAAATGATTAGATATAGACTACATACGTCATTAATATCAGAACGATGTTTGTTTGGGAGCACTTTTAGCCTGGTTATTTTTGTTTTGTTTTTGTTTTTGTTTTTTTTTTGTTTTTTTGTTTTTTAGTGTATCTCCCAATCGAATTGTCCTCTTCCTGCACACTTGAAGAGAATTTTATTTATTTATTTATTTATTTATTTATTTATTGTTATTCCATTTCCCATCGATCAAGGCGTTACTCAACATCTGTTTCTGGCTCTCTCCGTCACCTGCTGAAACTGTTTTCCACCCTTCTCCCTCATCCCATTTTTCCCTCCACCTCTCTTTTGCTCTCTCTCTCTCTCTCTCTCTCTCTCTCTCTCTCTCTCTCTCTCTCTCTCTCTCTCCCATCCTTTGTACCTTTATTGCTCCCTTGCTCTGTTTCTGTCCTTCATTCTTCCCCTTATCATTTCCCCTCTTTTTCTTGGACTCTCTTTTTCTATTTCCCTGTCTCTCTCTCTTTATGTATCTCTCTCTTTCTATTTCCCTGTCTCTCTCTCTTTATGTATCTCTCTCTTTCTATTTCCCTGCCTGTCTCTCTTTATGTATCTCTCTCTTTCTATTTCCCTGTCTCTCTCTCTTTATGTATCTCTCTCTTTCTATTTCCCTGCCTGTCTCTCTTTATGTATCTCTCTCTTTCTATTTCCCTGCCTGTCTCTCTTTATGTATCTCTCTCTTTCTATTTCCCTGCCTGTCTCTCTTTATGTATCTCTCTCTTTCTATTTCCCTGCCTGTCTCTCTTTATGTATCTCTCTCTTTCTATTTCCCTGCCTGTCTCTCTTTATGTATCTCTCTCTTTCTATTTCCCTGCCTGTCTCTCTTTATGTATCTCTCTCTTTCTCTCTCATCCTCTCACCTTAAACCCTTTCCAAACCCTTTAAGTTGTAGCCTATAAGTTGATTTATGTTGATTCTAAGACCTGAATATCGCTGACTTGGATCGAAGACAGGGGAAAACCTCTGCCGACACTTCCCCCCATTGTCTTTAGCTGGGTCGATAGAGCACGGCAGATGTTTCTGGAAAACGCCATGGTAAAGTGGGCGGGGTATTTTCCTTACATTTTCCTTTTTATACAAGGGTATCATTTCCAGGGTATGGAGGCGATTATTTACATGTAAAAAGGTTTTCCTTATACATTTTAATTTGGAGTTAAAGTCTAATTTTTTGTGTTTTTTTATTTATAAAAAACCATAATAACCATATATTTTTATAAAGGAAAGATACTATAAGACTTGTGTCCATCTGATTGTTTCAGACTTATATGACGATAAAATTGAAAAGAAGAAATCTTATAGAAATAAATATTACGGTTCTAAGCTTGTCGAAGAAGTTTTGTAACTTGATTGGAAACAATTATAGAAGATACCAGACTTTCAAGGCCACCTTTTCAATCGCTGTTAGGAAAGAACATATAAAATACAGAATATTCTGTAGTCTTTATCTAGATAAATGAAAATGTTCAAGTGATATCCAGTAATCAATGTGTAAAACAACCCTATAAAAAACTACACTGACTACAAAAAGCACCATACATACTCAGTTGAAGAAACAGACAGTATCAATAATGAGGGTGAGTCGGAATTCTGAAATCCTTAAAAAATCTTCTATAAAACTACAGAGGAACTTCAGACCAATGAGGGTGTAGCCAAATAGTCTCATGAAATAGGAAGTAAATTAGAAGAATTCTCAATCAAATGGGGATACAAGAAACCCTGTCAAAATGTGTTTCAAGTGTTATTGTAAGTTTGTTTGGGGGGAGATAGCTGTTACAAAGTGTGAGGAGTTCCGCTTTTTAGAAAAAAAAAACAAAACATTATTGTTGTCAAAATGTTCAAACAAAATATTACCGCGTTATTTTTGTGTATTATAATAATTATGTTTCTTATTGGTTTTATGAATGTTGGGATGCGTTTTACTATTGAAGTGATTCTTTGTCAATACCAATTACTGCCAATCTTATCACTACTTCTTTTTCTTCTTCTTCTTCTTCTTCTTCTTCTTCTTCTTCTTCTTCTTCTTCTTCTTCTTCTTCTTCTTCTTCTTCTTCTTCTTCTTCTTCTTCTTCTTCTTCTTCTTCTTCTTCTTCTTCTTCTTCTATTTTATGCAAACCTCAAAGCCATCTTGTCTCGGCAAGGCTGTGGGTGCGACGCAAAGAGACGGCTCCATTCCCGTACATACCACGCTTACTTTCTTTCTCGCTCTTTTTCTTCACTTCTATATTTCATTTCTTTGTCGTTCTTGATCTCGCTCTAGACTTTTAAATGATTATTTTTTTTTCAAATTTCTTCTGTAAGAATAACTTGTTTTTTACATCCTTATAATTATCTAGCACTAATTGCTTTTTGATTGTCTCATTCCACTTAGGGAAATTCAAAACTGGCATGCGCATTAATTATAATGGCAAAAATATATAAAAGAAAAAAATACAGGTGTATAATTTTGAAAAGGCTTGAATTGCAAAAACAAATTAAAACAAAGATCATAAAGAAAAAGCAAGCATTTTTGTATATTATGCTAATATATTATATAAAGTAAGTTTAAAGTTATAGATTGTATAAATATGGAAACGTGTCATGTAGAATTATCTCATAGTGCTTCTCTTGTATAGTCTGTAAGGAAAAAGAAATAAAGTGAATGGCAATTGCATTGTTGATCTTTTTAAAGCACTTTGTGAAGCTTAAAGAGTATCATGAATAGAACGCAAAATAATATACATAAAATATAATAAACATATTGCACTTAGTTTTCTGTATGTCTAAGAATAGTAACACCACAAGTCTTGTCCAGTTTTCACGTTTTAGATTTATCATTGAATTGAGTAAATGATTTTGGCAGAAAAAATTTGAGAATTTGGCTGTTCTTGCCTATAGTGTTGTGTGCCTGCCGCTACGCTCTATCTGTCTGCAGTCATATTATTTATGCAGTGGATGCGTGAGATCTTTTATGATTTCTAACATTTTGTTTGTCTACATCTTTGGGACATCGCGTCAAATCGTCCTGTTTTTTAGCTGCTGTCCCACCCTGCTTATGTTACAATTTGTCCTGTCTGTCCGTGTCTTGATTCTTAATGTTATTTTCCCAACAGATGAAATTAACACTTAAAACAAAGGACTGGTGTTCAATGAAGAATGAACAAAAATTAAGTAGATTCGGATTTATGTAAAAAGGCCTGAGTTTCCTTAACATTACATTCTTGTTTTGAGTTAACTAACAATTACATATGTGGGTTTTTTTCCATGTAAGTTTATTATCTGGAACATCGCCAAGGTATTTAAAAATGTCCACTCGTTCTACTTCTGTGTCTTCAACTATGGAATGTTCCTTTATTGAGGAAGCTAAAAAAGTATAAAGCGTTCATTTTTTATATGTTTAAAACCAACATAATTAGGTTTAATCTTTATCTTCTTATCTTGTCGCTTGAACAAAGAATAAATGTATTTTCTGAAAATTTTGTCTTTGAAGCAAATTGAACATAATTATCTTTATCAGGATGAAGTATTATCATCTTTAAAATCCTGTTCTGTTGTATATTTTGTACTCAAATTAAAACAATCATTCAAGACTGCGGGAATAATATTTTTCAAAGAAATATTTTCCATTCTTCATTCCATCCATTACAACCCATTAGGCACTTATCATTCTAGAATTCTCTTCAACTTTCCATCAATTTGTTTTCCTTAATGGCAAAAGTTCTATAGACCTATTGGAATACTTGCATCTGCAATGTTAAAATATTATTACAAAGCAACCTGTTGTTTCAGTAGTCTACACGTTTATGATTTTCTTTTTAAATTCACCAGTGGCAAGTTTGTTAAATATTACTTAAGTCTTTGTTTATACCTCCACACGCAAATGTTTGGTTTGATTTTAAAAGAACAGTAAACTATGGATCTCAGGGTAGATCGTTACTAGTGCACTCAAGTGTGACCTAATAAATGCTGCAAGTAAACTCCATGTTTTTTGTTTTGGTTTTGTTTATTTTTTTCAATTAAAGTTTCTAAATATGTTACATTAACGTGTAGGTATAAATTATTATTTTTGCATGTTATAAAATAATGATGTTGATGTCCAAACAGCGTGAAAAGGTATGTTTTTCAACAGACAATGCATCCACTGTGGCCTCGGCAAAAGAATGAGCAATTTTGTACAAATATGTGGTCAGGTTATACCAGACCTCTCCAGCAAAAATAGAAAATAGGCTTAAAAAAACTAACTCGGATGGTACAAACCTACAGCTACTACAGATCCACACCTAACCCAGCCCCTCTCTCTCTCTCTCTATCTCTCTCTCTGTCTCTCTGTCTCTCTGTGTCTCTCTCTGTGTCTCTCTCTGTATCTCTCTCTGTGTCTCTCTCTGTCTCTCTCTGTCTCTCTCTCTCTCTCTTTCACTTCATCTTTCTTTTTCATATAAGCGCACACGCACATGCTGTTACTGCAAAATCTTTGTGCTTTTTGCCCGAAGACGTAAAAGAATTATGGGTCTTTGCGACTCTCTCGTTAAAAGATCAGAGAACAAATAAGGACACTTTTTACACACTTCTCGTGAAACTGGCCTCCAGGAAAGCTGTCTACAATTCAAATTCTGTGACTCTAAAGTTGATTATTGTCTAAGTTTCAAGAATTTACAAATCTTACACTGAATAAAAGTCAGCGTGACAGATCCTTCTCCGTCTACTCATATATGAATAATGTCTTGAACGTTCGAGAGAAACTAAGGAAATGAAGCTAGCGACCCGGTACGGACCACCTTAAAATCAATGTTGTGCTATTTACTCAGCCTTGTAAGTTCTTCGAATAATTGGAAAAGCCCACTCTACCTGGAGATGGGAACACAGAAGAAAAGCATGGAAAAATGGGTCGCTTGGAATGGTAAATGGCCTATTTGATATTCCAGGAGAATTGGAAAGAAAGTCCTATTACGTCAATGGAATGTTCTCCATTTTTATTATCTGCCGAAAATGTGACTTTACTTGTTTCGTAAAAGTTTCATTTCAAAACTTTTTTTTTTCTTTTACTTTAGTTAAATATTTAAAATATTTTTCAGTAACCTATTATAAAAATGTCATGATAGCTTTAACTTTTGAGATTGCAAGATATTTTTCTAGGAAAACCTGAGAACTTTCCATTGTGTTGATGAATTTTTGATGAATCGATGTAACTTTTTTTTCATTCGAACTAAAACTGGTTTCGATCTCTTTTGTCTGTTGTGAGACTGTAACAAGAAAAAGGACACTTGTGTTCTTTAAGATGATAGACTTTATAACGAAACGGAGTTTTTTTTTTTTTTTTTTGTTTTCTTCTGACTTAAGAAAAATAGATATCTTATTATGGATATTTTTTGCTCATCCCAAACCTTCAGAATAAATTCTTACTTAAATTCTTGTGAACGTATTGTTTTTTCATAAAGTCAAGTAAACATTTGGCGATGTGATTTAAAGCGAACAGTAAAAGATTCAATAATATGGGAGTCTATGTGTTGAGACATTTATTCTCAAATTATCGTGTTTGGAAAGCTTAACAAAATTATAAACTCATTTTGTCAAATTGTTTAAGTTTGAAGTATAAATGTCTAATAAGAGATTTTGTTACCTCTTTTGTTACAGCTAATGGTTTTTGGTTTCTTTTAATAGCTTTCAAGACGAAGAATAAAACGTTTTCAGGGTTGCCAATGCTTTTGATTTTAAACAGCGAAAACATATTATTTTATGAAGTTCTCAATTCAGACATTAAACAAGTAAAACCTCCCGACAAAACATCCTGATGTGTACTCATCATTACGTCATATCCTTTTTTTCTGGTAACGAACTGAAAAGTTACGCCTCCGTGTCCTCTTTGCTTTTATATTGAAAAAAAGGGAACAAACACAGACTGACACAAACTAAAAATAATTGAGGTTTTTATCACAGGCTTCTTAAGAACAAAACAAAAAAAAACGTGGAGAAAATAAAGAACTCCTTAGTACTAGTATTTTAAAGCCATTGGTAAATATTTGAATAATTAACTATGATATTTTGCCACATTTTTAGACATGAATCAGGACCCATAAGGTAAATATATCAAAATAGAAAGCATAAGATAAACAATGTTATAGAGTCATACTAAAAGCTCCATAAGATAGAGACAAGAAAGAAGGGAGAAGAGAGAGAATCGTACACGTTGCACAGTTGTTTTCGAACTTAAATTCAATATAAATATTTGATCAACAAGGCTGGTTTTTCTCCTCCCTCCCAGGCTTCGATTCTAATGAACCATATGTGCGTCAGCTTTGAGGGAATATCAACTAGTGGCTGCAAGATATTTGCACTGATCTTCATATTTCAAATGCCGGCACAGTCAGTTCAGATCTGTAGATTGGAATGGGAATTGGTCCTTTTGTTGTATGAATTTACAAAAAAAACCGCCTTTCTCTTATTTTTCTTTTTTAATAAAAAAAAAGAATAAACAACATTTTAGGTCACAGTTTCAAAATTTAATCAGTATTTTTTCCCAATATTGTATTGATGTATGTGAATGCTTATGTAGTGAATGAATTTGTAGACGACAAGGAATTGCAGTTGTTCTTTTTTTTGTTGTTCTTTATTCTGTTCCTTAAAGACAGAGATACCTGAATGAAAGTAATGAAGAACTATCGTTATTTCCTGGCATGAAATATTCTTTCCCAGTACAATATATTTATGATTGTCTCAAAACTCTCTAAACCCTTTTCTTCCTCTTTCTTCCCTTTCCTCTCTCTCTCTCTCTCTCGCTCTCTCTCTCTCTCTCTGTCTCTCTCTCTCTCTCTCTCTCTCTCTCTCTCTCTCTCTCTCTCTCTCTCTCTCTCTCTCTCTCCTACACAGCTTTAAGATATCTGATGAGCAGAGGCATTGACAGAATGCTGAATTTATGCGCTTTTATACTTCAACTTGGAGATTTATGAAAACATTTTTTTCTCCATGACTGTCGGACCATTTTCTTTAAACTCAAGATTGACTCTAATTTTATTTGTTTATGCGTTCATTTTAGGACTGAAAATTATCCGGTGTTCAAAACAAGAGTTGGAATCCTTTCAATATTTTTATATCTGGTTCATTCTAGAAAACGATAAAGACTTAAGACTAAAGTTTAAAACACAGGTTTTAACCCTCAATTTGGAAAAGCCATATGTCCAGCTTTGGTGATGTTAAGGTGTTTCATAATTTCATAATAGCATGTTCCCTTGACTTTGTTTTAACGTCATATGTATCTTGCTCTGAGTTAATAAATTTACGTTTAAAAGAAAGCACATTTTTCCTAATTTGTAATATGAAATATAAAATGCCGATAATAATTATTAACTTAAACTTTTAGTTTAAATTTGAAATGTACGCTTTTTCAGAATAAAGATCTATTTTGTGACATTTTATGAGAAACTAAATTTGAAAACTGTTGCTAATTATTAGCCTAGAAATTAACACGTTTTTTTAAGACTTACTCCTTCGAACCCAATTTAGGACAACCATGGTATAGGTAGCATGCAAATTTCTGTTTCATTTCGATAAAAGTGATTAAATGATGGTGTTTGTAAAAAAAAATAAAAACAAGAAGTTGCTCGTTAAAAAGGAAGCAAAATGGAAAATTTGGGCAAAGTTTTTGATGATGGCAGAGTGAAAAAGATGAATGAAGTGGATATCTAAATATCATTTGAACACGAATTGCTATGAAAAATGTGTAAATGCACAAATTAAGCTTAGAAAATGACAAAAACTTTTTTATGCAAATTTTTTAGCACTGAACTGTTAGTTACCAAGAAGTTTAACAAATTGCTTCCGACAGGGTCAAGGACTTAACAGCAAGATTAGAACCTGAATTCTACAAATTAAGACCAATTCGGCATGCAGATGTTAATCAAATATAATGGGTATCTAGTATCCCTCAGACACTAGGACATAATACAAGATCAACCCCAGGCGCTTTGATAATCCCAGGGAGTTTTATCTAGTTATGCTCTTATATTTCACAGAATGATACTTCCCACTTGCAGGTTTATTTTCCTCCTTAATTTCTCTTAGACGCACCTATTTATTTTGTCTAAAGATTTGCCATGTTGAACGCTTCTGTATTGATAACTAGAGCACGGTTCTATTTCTAATTCCATGTAAGCCTCGTATAAGCATGACAGATGAGTCTAAATACGGAAAAAGAGCGGCCATGAACTTAAATTCAGCAGTATGCAGGTAACAAGACACACTGAGAAAGAGCCGCCATGAACTTAAGTCCAGCAGTGTGCAGGTAACAAGACACACTGAGAAAGAGCCGCCATGAACTTAAGTCCAGCAGTGTGCAGGTAACAAGACACACTGAAAAAGAGCCGCCATGAACTTAAATTCAGCAGTATGCAGGTAACAAGACACACTGAAAAAGAGCCGTCATGAACTTAAGTCCAGCAGTGTGCAGGGTAACAAGACACACACTGAAATAGAGCGGCCATGAACTTCGGGTCCAGCAGTGTGCAGGGTAACAAGACACACACTGAAATAGAGCGGCCATGAACTTCGGTCCAGCAGTGTGCAGGGTAACAAGACACACACTGAAATAGAGCGGCCATGAACTTCGGTCCAGCAGTGTGCAGGGTAACAAGACATACACTGGCTTGTTTCAAAAAGTGAATTAGTCTTGCAATAAAGGATGAAACAAAGGTTGGAAGTCAACTCCAAGTGGTAAACCCAAAGAAATTCATAGTTGGTCTCTAGAGAACTGTGTGCATGAATAAACTATGGTAATAAAGGAAATCGAGTAATTATGTACTTTTCCTATCTGTTTTTAGATCCTTTGAAAGGCTTGTTTGAAAGTTGTGAATTTTTGTATTGAGTGCATAAAAAATCACTGCGTAGCGGGAATTTTTAACTGCGCAGTTATTTAAACCTAGATGATAATGAACTTTTTTTTTAATTTTTAATCCAAATAGTTGTCCCAATAATTTCTCTCCAGAAAAATTGGATTGATAAACTACGACTCAGCAACTCATTACGTAGGTTGGGTAACGCAAAATACTTTCTTGACTATTTTTAGAGGCATATTCAAACATTATTTTAAAAACCAAATGAAATGGATAGAGTGCCATCACATTAATTCAATTCTCAAGTCCCTGAATCCATCATAGGAATCAGAGTCCACCGCGACTGACCACACTGAGCTCATGACTTGGGCATCCTCTCGTAACCGTGAACAAAAGAGCCCATTTCCATCAAACCTGTGAGAGTTACTCAGAATCACTAGCTCGGCGCTAGACACTGACAGAGGGCTCTAACAGCTAACCATCCTCGCCAGCCTATATCTCGGCCTGACGCTGGAGAGCTCAACGCACAGTCACACTCATTCAACAGATCTGGACCAACACCAGATCCTCAGAGCCAGCCCAGCACTTTGGACAGTAAACCCCAAACTATTTCCAAGTCCACACCGACACCGGGCTCCTCTTTGATATTAGTTTTAAATTTTGTTATAGTTAGAGCGCCAGAGCTGTTTGCACGGATTCCATCCCAGCAACAGTAAACATAATTTAAATTTTGGAGCTACCACGGAAGGCAACGTTATGGTGGTAGCTCTTCAGTAGCAAAAAAAGAATTGTGGAGAAAAATAGGCACGAAAGGATTTTAAGTCACCAAAAATATCCCTGTTTTAAAATGACTATCCTTTTTGCCATATATTTATTGCAATGAATTATTTGGTTTAACATAATTTGGTTTATACTTTGTATATACACACATACACGAACAAATATTTATAATTATATATTAGGAGAAGAACAGCTCTAGGACAAAAAAAGTGTATGATTTCCAAATTGTGTCATAAAAAGAAAGGTGTCAGTTTGATTTTCTTTTAAGTCGTTAAAAAATGACGTACTGTTTTGTTTTTTTTTTCCCAAGAACTTTTCCATAATGAGACCAAGTAATTCCAATCAAATATTCGGGATCGTGCTATGAATAAAAAATTGTAAAACATATAGAAAAAAACAGAGGAAAAAGAAATCCATACTCTTCAGAAGAAATAGGCCAGGAGGGAAATGTACCGTGAGTGATGATGATCGCAACTTTTCAGTTTAACTGCTGAGAGAGAGGACGGCTGGTGTTAGAGATGATAGCTGGGCACAGAATGGTTCTCTGATGATAAGAAGAGTATAATGAGAATTGTGAAAGAAGTGTTAACAGTAATATAAAGAATATGATTACAGTCATGGTGTGTCTGGAATATTAAAGAGACGGAGAGACGGAGAGAGAGAGAGAGAGAGAGAGAGAGAGAGAGAGAGAAGAAGAAGAAGAAGAAGAAGAAGAAGAAGAAGAAAGAAAGACATTTATAATAAAGAATGAATTTAAAAACCACCGAATAAAAAAAACAACAACACGGAACCGTAAGAAAAGAGCCATGCTCAGAGACAGGGAGAGCCGAGAGAGGTTATTGTAGGGTGCATGATTCCAAAGGAGTGCCAGAAGGAGAGAATTTGGAGAGAGACAGTTAGAGAGATGTTGGCAAACTGGTCTAAAGGCGGATAGAGAAAGAGAGAGTATTAGGAAGGGAGTGATGAACAGAAAGAAAAGATGCACAGGCATGGAGAAACAGAAAGAAAAAAAGGTAGAGAAAGAGAATGAAACGCCCATTATTTTCTAAAGATTTTCTAATTATCAGCAAGTCCTCCTTTACCATGGAATATACAAAACACAGTGAGATTTTTTGTTCTTTCAAAATGTTACGAAATTCAAACAGGCGGGTAGCGCATTTGATCGATAGCAATACGCCTGGAGGTTTAATTCCACGCAATAGCTGAGACTGGACAGGACCAACTGAAGCGTCACTTGACCGCCTTCAGCTTCCCCCCCCCTCTCATTCTGTTACCCTCTGTGTGTGTGTGTGTGTCTCTCTCTCTCACACACTCTCTCTCTCTCTCTCTCTTTCTCTCTCTCTCTCCCCCACCCAAACACTTTAAGGTCATTCTTTATCTTCAAAATGTATCAGTTGTTGACTAGTTGTGCTGTTAGGGAGGGAGAAAAAAATGTAAACCTTGGTGAAATAGTCCAAGGCGGGGGGAAACAATCAGTTCAAGTTGGTGTACTGAATATAGGACAGGATTGGCACAGCTCTAGCGGGGTTTTTCAGTGTTTGTTTGTATTGCTTTGTTTGTTTTAATTTTTTTTCCTTTAGTGGGGAAAGAGAGACGCACATCGATGAAGGGGTATGGCTCATTTGCTAAACCCTCGCACCGGGTCAAAGGTCGTCCAACAGGTTACCATTTTATATTCCACTCAAAGTATCTAACTGCCATATGCCTCAATCAGTAGACAATAGGGAGATTTTGAGTTTAATACATAGTTTAAGTTATTAAAAAAATGGGAAAAGCAATTACCAATTATTTCCTTCTGTTATTTTTTTCTCTCAGCGTTTACCAACTTTTAAAGCATTCCTAAGAAGTATAGTTTTCAAGCCTATTGTATTTATTTCTATAGTTGACTTTTACCACACATTTATCAGTTAACAAATTAGTGAAAATATTTACTTTTCAAGTGCAGGTTTTCTTTTTTAATAACATTCGCTCTATAGGTTTGTAGAAGGATGTATAGGAAACAATCATGGTGACTTTCTTCCTATAACCCTCTCTCCTAAAGGGCGCCAGGGGCTGCAAGTTGGCGAGTGCGCACTGATCGTGCAAAGACCTTCTTGGCGAGTTCAAGTCTTGAGAAGTAGGTAGGAAAGTTTATATTTTAGTTTCGGCCTCTTCGACCAAGGCTCAAGTTTGAAATGTGAAATAATCTGATGAGCTATATCAGACAACAACTCATATCTTCTGTCTTTTTCTTTTCATCTCTCTCTCTCTCTCTCTCTCTCTCTCTCTCTCTCTCTCTCTCTCTCTCTCTCTCTCTCTCTCTCTCTCTCTCACCTTCTCTTTCTTTCTTTCAACTTCTTTCCCCTTTTTCTTTATCTCTCTTCTCTTTCTATCCGTTGCTTTCCCTTCGTGACTCCTTTTTTTATCCCCATACTTTCTTTTCCTTTTTACTCCAACATTACTATCCCTTAGAGAATATCTGTTACTTTTTCAAAAACTCAGCTGATTTTCACTCTCTGAAGACACTACCTGTTTACTCCTTCTCTTTCCCTGCATGAGTACTCACCTCACTCACAACCTCTCTATTATGCCCTCCCTCTCCCATCCTGCTGCTCACAAAGAGAAGCATTATTGTGAGCCCAAGTCAGATCCCTCTTCCAGCAACTTGTGAACAAGCCAAATGGAAGAGGCGGCCAGTATCTTCCCAGGCCCATTTTCTCATTAACCTCAAATCTTAAAGACTTTTAACGCCTTTAAATGTCTTCCGAGCCGGTAGGGGACTTGCGCAGATTGCTTTCAAGACGAAAAAAGAGGACAAAAAAATCGTAGATGGGGCAGATGGTTCTAAAGAAGAGTAAACACAAAATCTCTTGGGAGTTGGGGA
>JAWDGP010006329.1:0-17162 GCA_033675545.1 Elysia crispata | reverse complement strand
TAAAAAACGCGCTTAACACCTTTTTCTTAAAATTACATTTTTTTTCCTCTCTACTCCTTCTCCTTACCCCCGAAACACTTCCTAATCATCTTTTCCGGCAAACTAACGACCAAAAATGGTCAAAAAGCCTCTGAAAGGAGAAAAAAAATTTTTCTGCTTTTTAATAATCTATTTCACATTTTCCCTCTCCCCTTACGAAAATAAACAAAACCACTTACTTTTTCCGCCCTTTTTATCACTGGAAATAGAAAAACCGCAAGTGAAAACGTCCTTTAAAAAAATTTTTTTTTTTTTGACTTTTTTGCACCCTACCGCTCCTCGTAATCGGGAAAATTACCAGTTACCTTTTTTTTCGAAATTCCAATTTCAAGTTCCCTAAAATGCCGCTAAGCGCGCTCAAGTTTCATTTTTTTACAAATTACCTTTTTTCCGCCGTGATTGCGCGAACACATCACCTACCCACACACACTCCGTTTTTCCGACTCATAATGCCTAAAAACCCACTTAACACCTTTTTCTTAACATTACATTTTTTTTCTCTCTACTCCTTCTCTTTACCCCCGAAACACTTCCTAATCATCTTTTCCGGCAAAGTAGCGACCAAAAAATGGTCAAAAAATCTCCCGAAAAGAGGAAAAAATTTTTTTCTTTTTGTTTTATAATTTATTTCACATTTTCCCTCTCCCCTTACGGAAAAAAACAAAACCAATTACTTTTTCCGCCCTTTTTATCACTGGAAATAGGAAAACCGCAAGGGAAAACGTCCTTTTAAAAAATTTTTTTTTTTTTTTTTTTTACTTTTTTCCACCCTACCACTCCTCGTAATCGGAAAAATTACCACTTACCTTTTTTTTCGAAATTCCGACTTAAAATGCCCTAAAATGCCGCTAAGCGCGCTCAAGTTTCATTTTTTACAAATTACCTTTTTTTCCGCCGTGATTACGCGGACACATACACCTACCCACACACACTCCGTTTTTCCGAGACATTATGGCTAAAAAACGCGCTTAACACCTTTTTCTTAAAATTACATTTTTTTCCTCTCTACTCCTTCTCCTTACCCCCGAAACACTTCCTAATCCTCTTTTCCGGCAAACTAGCGACCAAAAATGGTCAAAAAACCTCCCTAAAGGAGGAGAAAAATTTTCTTTTTTTTTATAATTTCTTTCACATTTTCCCACTTCCCTTACGCAAAAAAAAAAAACCACATAATTTTTTCTCCCTTTTTTTCCCCGGTAATTGTAAAACCCCAAGGGAAAACGTCCTTTAAAAAATTTTTTTTTTTTTTTTTTGACTTTTTTCCACCCTACATCTCCTCGTAATCGGAAAAATTACCACTTACCTTTTTTTTTCGAAATTCCGCCTTAAAAGGCTCTAAAATGCCGCTAAGCGCGCTCAAGTTTCATTTTTTACAAATTACCTCTTTCCCGCCGTGATTACGCGAACACATACACCTACTAACACACATTCCGTCTTTCCGACCCATAATGCCTAAAAAACGCGCGTAACACCTTTTTCTTAAAATTACATATTTTTGCTCTCTACTTCTTCTCCTCACCCCCGAAACACTTCCTAATCATCTTTTCCGGCAAACTAGCGACCAAAAATAGTCGAAAAACCTCCATAAATGAGAAAAAAAATTTTTTTTTTTTTATAATCTATTTCAAATTTTCCCTCTCCCCTTACGGAAAAAAACAAAACCACTTACTTTTTCCGCCCTTTTTATCACTGGAAATCGAAAAACCGCAAGGGAAAACGTCCTTTTAAAAAATTTTTTTTTTTTTTGACTTTTTTCCACCCTACCACTCCTCGTAATCGGAAAAATTACCACTTACCTTTTTTTTCGAAATTCCGACTTAAAATGCTCCTAATTGCCGATAAGCGCGCTCAAGTTTCATTTTTTACAAATTACCTTTTTTTTCCGCCGTGATTACGCGGACACATCACCTACCCACACACACTCCGTTTTTCCGACACATTATGCCTAAAAAACGCGCTTAACACCTTTTTCTTAAAATTACATTTTTTTGCTCTGTACTCCTTCTCCTTACCCCCGAAACACTTCCTAATCATCTTTTCCGGCAAACTAACCACCAAAAATAGTTAAAAAACTCCCTCAAGGAGAAAAAAAATTTTTTTTTTTTTTATAATCTATTTCAAATTTTCCCTCTCCCCTTACGGAAAAAAACAAAACCACTTACTTTTTTCCCCCTTTTTATCACCGGAAATAGGAAAACCGCAAGGGAAAACGTCCTTTTAATAAAATTTTTTTTTTTTTTTTTTTGACTTTTTTCCACCCTACCACTCCTCGTAATCGGAAAAAATTATCACTTACCTTTTTTTTCGAAATTCCGACTTAAAATGCCTTAAAATGCCGATAAGCGCGCTCAAGTTTCATTTTTTACAAATTACCTTTTTTTCCGCCGTGATTACGCGGACACATAGACCTACCCACACACACTCCGTTTTTCCGACACATTATGCCTAAAAAACGCGCTGAACACCTTTTTCTTAAAATTACATTTTTTTCCTCTCTACTCCTTCTCCTTACCCCCGAAACACTTCCTAATCATCTTTCCCGGCAAACTAGCGACCAAAAATGGTCAAAAAACCTCCCGAAAGGAGGAAAAAATTTCTTTCCTTTTTTTATAATTTTTTTCACATTTTCCCTCTCCCCTTACGGAAAAAAACAAAACCATTTACTTTTTCCGCCCTTTTTATCACTGGAAATCGAAAAACCGCAAGGGAAAACGTCCTTTTAAAAAGTTTTTTTTTTTTTTTCACTTTTTTCCACCCTACATCTCCTCGTAATTGGAAAAATTATCACTTATCTTTTTTTGTGAAATTCCGCCTTCAAATGCTCTAAACTGCCGATAAGCGCGCTCAAGTTTCATTTTTTACAAATTACCTTTTTTTCCGCCGTGATTACGCGGACACATACACCTACCCACACACACTCCGTTTTTCCGACACATTATGCCTAAAAAACGCGCTTAACACCTTTTTCTTAAAATTACATTTTTTTTCTCTCTACTCCTTCTCCTTACCCCCGAAACACTTCCTAATCATCTTTTCCGGCAAAGTAGCGACCAAAAAATGGTCAAAAAACCTCCCGAAAGGAGAAAAAAAAAATTTCTTTTTTTTTATAATCTATTTCAAATTTTCCCTCTCCCCTTACGGAAAAAATAAAACCACTTACTTTTTTCCCCCTTTTCATCACCGGAAATAGGAAAACCGCAAGGGAAAACGTCGTTTTAAAAAAATTTCTTTTTTTTTTTTTTTGACTTTTTTCCACCCTACCACTCCTCGTAATCGAAAAAATTACCACTTACCTTTTTTTTCAAAATTTCGACTTAATGTGCCCTAAAATGCCGCTAAGCGCATCAAGTTTCAATTTTTACAAATTACCTTTTTTTCCACCGTGATTACGCGAACACATAACCTACCCACACACACTCCGTTTTTCCGACCCATAATGTCTAAAAAACGGGCTTTACACCTTTTTCTTAAAATTACCTTTTTTTGCTCTGTACTCCTTCTCCTTACACCCGAAACATTTCCTAATCATCTTTTCCGGCAAACTAATCACCAAAAATAGTTAAAAAGCTCCCTAAAGGAGAAAAAAAAATTTTCTTTTTTTTTATAATCTATTTCAAATTTTCCCTCTCCCCTTACGGAAAAAAACAAAACCACTTACTTTTTTCCCCCTTTTTATCACCGGAAATAGAAAAACCGCAAGGGAAAACGTCCTTTTAAAAACATTTTTTTTTTTTTTTGACTTTTTTCCACCCTACCACTCCTCGTAATCGGAAAAATTACCACTTACCTTTTTTTTTCGAAACTCCGACCTAAAATGCCTTAAAATGCCGATAAGCGCGCTCAAGTTTCATTTTTTACAAATTACCTTTTTTCCGCCGTGATTACGCGGACACATACACCTACCCACACACACTCCGTTTTTCCGACACATTATGCCTAAAAAACGCGCTGAACACCTTTTTCTTAAAATTACATTTTTTTCCTCTCTACTCCTTCTCCTTACCCCCGAAACACTTCCTAATCATCTTTTCCGGCAAACTAGCGACCAAAAATGGTCAAAAAACCTCCCGAAAGGAGGAAAAAATTTCTTTCCTTTTTTTATAATTTTTTTCACATTTTCCCTCTCCACTTACGGAAAAAAACAAAACCATTTACTTTTTTCCCCCTTTTCATCACCGGAAATAGGAAAACCGCAAGGGAAAACGTCGTTTTAAAAAAATTTTTTTTTTTTTTTTTTTGACTTTTTTCCACCCTACCACTCCTCGTAATCGAAAAAATTACCACTTATCTTTTTTTGTGAAATTCCGCCTTCAAATGCTCTAAACTGCCGATAAGCGCGCTCAAGTTTCATTTTTTACAAATTACCTTTTTTTCCGCCGTGATTACGCGGACACATACACCTACCCACACACACCCCGTTTTTCCGACACATTATGCCTAAAAAACGCGCTTAACACCTTTTTCTTAAAATTACATTTTTTTCTCTCTACTCCTTCTCCTTACCCCCGAAACACTTCCTAATCATCTTTTCCGGCAAAGTAGCGACCAAAAAATGGTCAAAAAACCTCCCGAAAGGAGAAAAAAAAATTTCTTTTTTTTTATAATCTATTTCAAATTTTCCCTCTCCCCTTACGGAAAAAATAAAACCACTTACTTTTTTCCCCCTTTTCATCACCGGAAATAGGAAAACCGCAAGGGAAAACGTCGTTTTAAAAAAATTTTTTTTTTTTTTGACTTATTTCCACCCTACCACTCCTCGTAATCGGAAAAATTACCACTTACCTTTTTTTTGCGAAATTCCGCCTTAAAATGCTCTAAAATGCCGATAAGCGCGCTCAAGTTTCATTTTTTACACATTACCTTTTTTTCCGCCGTGATTACGCGGACACATACACCTACCCTCACACACTCCGTTTTTCCGACACATTATGCCTAAAAAACGCGCTTAACACCTTTTTCTTAAAATTACATTTTTTTCTCTCTACTCCTTCTCCTTACCCCCGAAACATTTCCTAATCATCTTTTCCGGCAAAGTAGCGACCAAAATATGGTCAAAAACCTCCCGAAAGGAGGAAAAAAATTTTCTTTTTTTTTATAATCTATTTCAAATTTTCCCTCTCCCCTTACGGAAAAAAACAAAACCACTTACTTTTTTCCCCCTTTTTATCACCGGAAATAGGAAAACCGCAAGGGAAAACGTCCTTTTAAAAAAATTTTTTTTTTTTTTGACTTTTTTCCACCCTACCACTCCTCGTAATCGGAAAAATTACCACTTACCTTTTTTTTCGAAATTCCGACTTAAAATGCCTTAAAAGGCCGGTAAGCGCGCTCAAGTTTCATTTTTTACAAATTACCTTTTTTTCCGCCGTGATTACGCGGACACATACACCTACCCACACACACTCCGTTTTTCCGACACATTATGCCTAAAAAACGCGCTTAACACCTGTTTCTTAAAATTACCTTTTTTTCTTCTCTACTCCTTCTCCTTACCCCCGAATCACTTCCTAATCATCTTTTCCGGCAATCTAGCGACCAAAAATGGTCAAAAAACCTTCCTAAAGGAGAAAAAAAAATTTTCTTTTTTTTTATAATCTATTTCTAAATTTTCCCTCTCCCCTTACGGAAAAAATTAAAACCACTCACCTTTTTCCCCCTTTTTATCACCGGAAATAGGAAAACCGCAAGGGAAAACGTCCTTTTAAAAATTTTTTTTTTTTTTTTTCACTTTTTTCCACCCTACATCTCCTCGTAATCGGAAAAATTATCACTTATCTTTTTTTGTGAAATTCCGCATTAAAATGCTCTAAACTGCCGATAAGCGCGCTCAAGTTTCATTTTTTACAAATTACCTTTTTTTCCGCCGTGATTACGCGGACACATACACCTACCCACACACACTCCGTTTTTCCGACACATTATGCCTAAAAAACGCGCTTAACACCTTTTTCTTAAAATTACATTTTTTTTCTCTCTGTACTCCTTCTTCTTACCCCCGAAACACTTCCTAATCATCTTTTCCGGCAAACTAACCACCAAAAATAGTTAAAAAGCTCCCTAAAGGAGAAAAAAAAATTTTGTTTTTTTTTATAATCTATTTCAAATTTTCCCTCTCCCCTTACGGAAAAAACAAAACCACTTACTTTTTTTTCCCCTTTTTACCGGAAAAAGGAAAACTGCAAGGGAAAACGTCGTTTTAAAAAAATTTTTTTTTTTTGACTTTTTCCACCCTACCACTCCTCGTAATCGGAAAAATTACCACTTACCTTTTTTTTCGAAATTCCGACTTAAAATGCCTTAAAATGCCGATAAGCGCGCTCAAGTTTCATTTTTTACAAATTACCTTTTTTCCGCCGTGATTACGCGGACACATACACCTACCCACACACACTCCGTTTTTCCGAAGCATTATGCCTAAAAATCGCGCTTAACACATTTTTTTTAAAATTACCTTTTTTTGCTCTGTACTCCTTCTCCTTACCCCCGAAACACTTCCTAATCATCTTTTCCGGCAAACTAACCACCAAAAATAGTTAAAAAGCTCCCTAAAGGAGAAAAAAAATTTCTTTTTTTTTATAATCTATTTCAAATTTTCCCTCTCCCCTTACGGAAAAAAAGAAAACCACTTACTTTTTCCCCCTTTTTATCACTGGAAATAGGAAAACCGCAAGGGAAAACGTCCTTTAAAAAATTTTTTTTTTTTTTTTTTGACTTTTTTCCACCCTACCGCTCCTCGTAATCGGAAAAATTACCACTTGCCTTTTTTTTTCGAAATTCCGACTTAAAATGCCCTAAAATGCCGCTAAGCGCGCTCAAGTTTCATTTTTTACAAATTACCTTTTTTCCGCCGTGATTACGCGGACACATACACCTACCCACACACACTCCGTTTTGCCGAAACATGATGCGTAAAAAACGCGCTTTACACCTTTTTCTTAAAATTACCTTTTTTTGCTCTGTACTCCTTCTCCTTACCCCCGAAACACTTCCTAATCATCTTTTCCGGCAAACTAACCACGAAAAATAGTTAAAAGAGTCCGTCAAGGAGAAAAAAAATTTTGCTTTTTTTTTTTAATCTATTTCAAATTTTCCCTCTCCCCTTACGGAAAAAAAGAAAACCACTTACTTTTTCCCCCTTTTTATCACTGGAAAAAGGAAAACCGCAAGGGAAAACGTCCTTTAAAAAAATTTTTTTTTTTTTTTTGACTTTTTTCCACCCTACCACTCCTCGTAATCGGAAAAATTACCACTTACCTTTTTTTTCGAAATTCCGACTTAAAATGCCCTAAAATGCCGATAAGCGCGCTCAAGTTTCATTTTTTACAAATTACCTTTTTTCCGCCGTGATTACGCGGACACATACACCTACCCACACACACTCCGTTTTTTCCGACACATTATGCCTAAAAAACGCGCTTAACACCTTTTTCTGAAAACTACATTTTTTTGCTCCGTACTCCTTCTCCTTACCCCCGAAACACTTCCTAATCATCTTTTCCGGCAAACTAACCACCAAAAATAGTTAAAAAACCTCCTAAAGGAGAAAAAAATTTTTTCCTTTTTTATAATCTATTTCACATTTTCCCTCTCCTTACGGAAAAAAACAAAACCATTTACTTTTTCCGCCCTTTTTATCACCGGAAATAGGAAAACCGCAAGGGAACACGGCCTTTTAAAAATATTTTTTTTTTTTTTTGATTTTTTTCCACCCTACCACTCCTCGTAATCGGAAAAATTACCACTTACCTTTTTTTTTCGAAATTCCGACTTAAAGTGCCCTAAAATGCCGATAAGCGCGCTCAAGTTTCATTTTTTACAAATTACCTTTTTTTCCGCCGTGATTACGCGGACACATACACCTACCCACACACACTCCGTTTTTCCGACACATTATGCCTAAAAAACGCGCTTAACACCTTTTTCTTAAAATTACCTTTTTTTCCTCTCTACTCCTTCTCCTTACCCCCGAAACACTTCCTAATCATCTTTTCCGGCAAACTAGCGACCAAAAATGGTCAAAAAACCTCCCGAAAGGAGGAAAATTTTTTTTTTTCTTTTTTTTTATAATTTTTTTCACATTTTCCCTCTCCCCTTACGGAAAAAAACAAAACCACTTACTTTTTTCCCCCTTTTTATCACCGGAAATAGGAAAACCGCAAGGGAAGACGTCCCATAAAAAATTTTTCTTTTTTTTTTTTTTTTTTACTTTTTTCCACCCTACCGCTCCTCGTAATCGGAAAAATTACCACTTACCTTTTTTTTTGGAAATTCCGACTTAAAGTGCCCTAAAATAAAGCTAAGCGCTCTCATGTTTCATTTTTTACAAATTACCTTTTTTTCCGCCGTAATTACGCGGATACATACACCTACCCACACACACTCCGTTTTTCCGACACATGCCTAAAAAACGCGCTTAACACCTTTTTCTCTAAATTACTTTTTTTTGCTGTCTACTCCTTCTCCTTACCCCCGAAACACTTCCTAATCATCTTTTCCGGCAAACTAGCGACCAAAAATAATCAAAAAACCTCCCGAGAGGAGGAAAAATATTTTTTTTTTTTTTTATAATCTATTTCACATTTTTCCTCTCCCCTTACGGAAAAAAACAAAACCACTTACTTTTTCCGCCCTTTTTAATCACTGGAAATAAAAAAACCGCAAGGGAATACGTCCTTTTCCAAAAATTTTTTTTTTTTTTTTGGACTTTTTTTCACCCTACCGCTCCTCGTAATCGGAAAAATTACCACTTACCTTTTTTTTTCGAAATTTCGACTTAAAATGCCCTAAAATGCCGATAAGCGCGCTCAAGTTTCATTTTTTACAAATTACCTTTTTTCCGCCGTAATTACGCGGACACATACACCTACCCACACACACTCCGTTTTTCCGACACATTATGCCTAAAAAACGCGCTTTACACCTTTTTCTTAAAATTACTTGTTTTTGCTCTCTACTCCTTCTCCTTACCCCCGAAACACTTCCTAATCATCTTTTCCGGCGAACTAGCGACCGAAATTAGTTAAAAAGCTCCCTGAAGGAGAAAAAAAATTTTCTTTTTTTTTATAATCTATTTCACATTTTCCCTCTCCCCTGACGGAAAAAAAAAACCCATTTACTTTTTTCCCCCTTTTTATCACCGGAAATAGGAAAACCTCAAGAAAAAACGTTCTTTAAAAAAAATTTTTTTTTTTTTTGACTTTTTTTCCACCCTACCGCTGCTCGTAATCGGAAAAATTACCATTTTCCTTTTTTTTTCGAAATTCCGACTTAAAGTGCCCTAAAATGCCGCTAAGCGCGCTCAAGTTTCATTTTTTACAAATTACCTTTTTTCCGCCGTGATTACGCGTACACATACACCTACCCTCACACTCTCCGTTTTTCCGACACATTATACCTAAAAAACGCGCTTTACACCTTTTTCTGAAAATTACATTTTGTTCTCTACTCCTTCTCCTTACCCCCGAAACACTTCCTAATCATCTTTTCCGGCAAACTAACCACCAAAAATAGTTAAAAAACCCCCTAAAGGAGAAAAAAAACTTTCTTTTTTTTTTATAATCTATTTCACATTTTCCCTCTCCCCTCACGGAAAAAAATGAAACCACTTACTTTTTTCCCCCTTTTTATCACCGGAAATAGGAAAACCGCAAGGGAAAATATCCTTTAAAAAATTTTTTTTTTTTTTTTCCTTTGACTTTTTTACACCCTACCGCTCCTCGTAATCGGAAAAATTACCACTTACCTTTTTTTTTTAAATTCCGACTTAAAGTGCCCTAAAATGCCGCTAAGCGCGCTCAAGTTTCATTTTTTACAAATTACCTTTTTTCCGCCGTGATCACGCGGACACATACACCTACCCACACACACTCCGTTTTTCCGACACATTATGCCAAAAAAACGCGCTTAACACCTTTTTCTTAAAATTACTTTTTTTTCCTCTCTACTCCTTCTCCTTACCGCCGAAACACTTCCTAATCATCTGTTCCGGCAAACTAGCGACCAAAAATGGTGAAAAAACCTCCCGAAAAGAGGAAAAAAATTTTTTTTTTAAATAATTTATTTCACATTTTCCCTCTCCCCTTACGGAAATAAACAAAACCACTTACTTTTTCCCCTCTTTTTATCACCGGAAATATGAAAACCGAAAAGTAAAACGTCCTTTTAAAAAATTTTTTTTTTTTTTTTTTTTTTTTTAATTTTTTCCACCCTACCGCTCCACGTAATCGGAAAAATTACCACTTACCTTTTTTTTCGAAATTACGACATAAATTGCCCTAAAATGCCGGTAACCCCGCTCAAGTTTAATTTTTTAAAAATTAACTTTTTTTCCCCGTGAATCACGCGAACATACACCTACCCACACACACTCCGTTTTTCCGATCACATTATGCCTAAAACGCTTAACATCTTTTTCTTAAAAATTACCTTTTTTTTTAGCATCTCTGCTACTTCTCCTTACCCCCGAAACACTTCCTAATCATCTTTTCTGGCAAACTAACCAGAAAAAAATAGTGTAAAAAGCTCCCTAAAGGAGAAAAAGAATTTTTTTCTTTTTTTACATAATCTTATTTCACATTTTCCCCTCTCACCTTACGGAAAAAAACGAAAACTAATTACTTTTTTCCACCCTTTTTAATACCAGAAATAGGAAAACCGCACGGAAAAACGTCCATTAAAAATTTTTTTCTTTGACTTTTTTGCACCCCACTGCTCCTCGTAATCGAAAAAACATTACCACTTACCTTTTTTTCCGAAATTGCGACTAAAAGTGCTCAAAAATCCCGCTAAGCGCGCTCAAGTTTCATTTTTTACAAATTACGTTTTTTTCGCCGTGATCACGCGAACACACACACTCTGTTTTTCGGACCCACAATGCGTAATGAAACGCGCTTAACACCTTTTTTCTTGAAATTACTCTTTTTGCTTTCTACTTCTTCTCCTTACCCCCGAAACTATTACCTATCGTTTTTTCTGGCAAATTTCCGACAAAAAATAGTGAAAAAGCTCCCTGAAGGGGAAAAAACAATTTTTTAAAAAAATAATCTATTTCACATTTTCCCTCTCCTCTGATCGCAAAAACGAAAACTATTTAATTTTTCCACCCTTTGTATTACCGGAATCATGAAAACCGCACGGAAAAACGTCCATTAAAATTTTTTTTTTTTTTTACTTTTTTTGCACCCTGCCGCTTCTCGGAATCGAAAAAAATTACAATTTACTTTTTTTCAGAAATTCCTACTAAAAGTGCTCAAAAATCTCGCTAAGCGCGCTCAAGTTTCATTTTTTACAAATTACGTTTTTTCCGCCGTGATCACGCGAACACACACACTCTGTTTTTCCGACCAATAATGCCAACCTAAAAAACGCGCTTAACACCTTTTTTTTTAAATTACTTTTTTTGTTCTCTACTTCTTCTCCTTACACGCGAATTCCTAATCAAATTTTCCGGCAAAATTTCTGGCACAAAAATAGGGACCAAAGCTCCCTGAAGGGGAAAAACAATTTTTTAAAAATACTAATCTATTTTCACATTTTCCCTCTCCTCCAAATGATCGCAAAAACGAAAACTTAATTTTTTCCTTGCCTTTTGTATTACCGGAATCAGGAAAACCGCACGGAAAAACGACCATTAAAATTTTTTTTTTTTTTGACTTTTTTTGCACCCTGCCGCTTCTCGAAATCGAAAAAAATTACAATTTACTTTTTTTCAGAAATTCCGACTATAAGTGCTCAAAAATCTCGCTAAGCGAGCTCAAGTTTCATTTTTTACAAATTACGTTTTTTCCGCCGTGATCACGCGAACACACACACTCCGTTTTTCCAACCAATAATGCCAACCTAAAAAACGCGCTTAACACCTTTTTCTTAAAATTACTTTTTTTTGCTCTCTACTACTTCTCCTTACCCCCGAAACACTTCATAATCAACTTTTCCGGCAAATTTCCGACAAAAAATAGTGACAAAGCTCCCTCAAGGGGAAAAACAATTTTTTTTAAAAAAAAATAATCTATTTCACATTTTCCCTCTCCTCTGATTGCAAAAACGAATTTTATTTACTTTTTCCACCCTTTTTAATACCAGGAATAGAAAAATCGCACTTTTGGAAAAAACGTCCATTAAATATTTTTTTTATTTTATTTTTTTTTTTTTGCACACTGCCGCTCTTCGTAATCGAATAATTACCACTTACCATTTTTTCCGAAATTGCGACTAAGAGTTCTCAAAAATCCCACTAAGCGCGCTCAAATTTCATTTTTTCCAATTTACGTTTTTTCCGCCGTGATCACGCGAAGAGACACACACACCTACCCACACACATTCCGTTTTTCCGACCCATAATGCGTGAAAAACGCGCTTAACACCTTTTTCTTGTAATTACTTTTTTTTGCTCTCTACTTCTTCTCCTTACCCCCGAAACACTTCCTAATCCTCCTTTCCGGCAAATTTCCGACAAAATTTAGTGAAAAAGCTCCCTGAATAGGAAAAACATTTTTTTTTTTTAAATTTTTTTCACATTTTCCCTCTCCTCTGATCGCAGAAACGAAAACTTTTACTTTTTCCAACCATTTTAATATCACAAATAGGAAATCCGGACGGAAAAACGTCCATTAAAATTTTTTTATGTTTTTGACTTTTTTGCGCCCTACCGCTCCTCGTAATCGGAAAAAAATTAGAGCTTACCCTTTTTTCAGAAATTCCGACTTAAAGTGCACAAAAATCTCGCTTAGCGCGCTCAAGTTTCATTTTTTTACAAATTACTTTTTTTCCGCTGTGATCACGCGAACACACACACACACACTCCGTTTTTCCGACCAATAATGCCTAAAAAATGCGCTTAACACCTTTTTCTTAAAATTATAGTTTTTTTGCTCTCTACTACTTCTCCTTACCCCCGAAAGACTAACTAATCATCTTTTTTGGCAAATTTCCGACAAAAAATAGTGAAAAAGCTCCCTGAAGGAGAAAAACAATTGTTTCAAAAAAAATTTAATTCACATTTTCCTTCTCCTCTGATCGCAAAAACGAAAACTATTTACTTTTTCCACCCTTTTTAATACAAGAAATAGGAAAACCGCACTGAAAAACGTCCATTAAAATTTTTTTTGTTATTTTGACTTTTTTGCACCCTACTGCTTCTCGTAATCGAAAAAAAACATAACCACTTACCTTTTTTTCCGAAATTCCGAATAAAAGTGCTCAAAAATGCCGCTAATCGCGCCCAAGTTTCATTTTTTACAAATTACTTTTTTTCCGCCGTGATCACGCGAACACACACACTCTGTTTTTCGGACCCATAATGCGTAAAAAAACGCGCTTAACACCTTTTTTCTTGAAATTACTTTTTTTTTGCTTTCTACTTCTTCTCCTTACCCCCGAAACTATTACCTATCGTCTTTTCCGGCAAATTTCCGACAAAAATAGTGAAAAAGCTCCCTGAAGGGGAAAAACAATTTTTTAAAAATATAATCTATTTCACATTTTCCCTCTCCTCTGATCGCAAAAACGAAAACTATTTAATTTTTCCACCCTTTGTATTACCGGAATCAGGAAAACCACACGGAAAAACGACCATTAAAATTTTTTTTTTTTTTGACTTTTTTTGCACCCTTCCGCTTCTTGAAATCGAAAAAAATTACAATTTACTTTTTTTTCAGAAACTCCGACTAAAAGTGCTAAAAAATCTCGCTAAGCGCGCTCAAGTTTCATTTTTTACAAATTACGTTTTTTCCGCCGTGATCACGCGAACACACACACTCCGTTTTTCCAACCAATAATGCCAACCTAAAAAACGCGCTTAACACCTTTTTCTTAAATATACTTTTTTTTTGCTTTCTACTTCTTCTCCTTACCCACGAAACTATTACCTATCGTCTTTTCCGGCAAATTTCCGACAAAAAATAGTGAAAAAGCTCCCTGAAGGGGAAAAACAATTTTTTAAAAATATAATCTATTTCTTATTTTCCCTCTCCTCTGATCGCAAAAACGAAAACTATTTAATTTTTCCACCCTTTATATTACCGGAATCAGGAAAACCACACGGAAAAACGACCATTAAAATTTTTTTTTTTTTGACTTTTTTTGCACCCTACCGCTTCTCGAAATCGAAAAAAATTACAATTTACTTTTTTTTCAGAAATTTCGACTAAAAGTGCTCAAAAATCTCGCTAAGCGCGCTCAAGTTTCATTTTTTACAAATTACGTTTTTTCCGCCGTGATCACGCGAACACACACACTCCGTTTTTCCAACCAATAATGCCAACCTAAAAAACGCGCTTAACACCTTTTTCTTAAAATTACTTTTTTTTGCTCTCTACTACTTCTCCTTACCCCCGAAACACTTCCTAATCAACTTTTCCGGCAAATTTCCGACAAAAAATAGTGACAAAGCTCCCTCAAGGGGAAAAACAATTTTTTTTTTAAAAAATAATCTATTTCACATTTTCCCTCTCCTCTGATTGCAAAAACGAATTTTATTTACTTTTTCCACCCTTTTTAATACCAGGAATAGAAAAATCGCACGGAAAAACGTCCATTAAATATTTTTTTTATTTTATTTTATTTTTTTTTTGCACACTGCCCCTCCTCGTAATCGAATAATTACCACTTACCATTTTTTCCGAAGTTGCGACTAAGAGTTCTCAAAAATCCCACTAAGCGCGCTCAAATTTCATTTTTTCCAATTTACGTTTTTTCCGCCGTGATCACGCGAACAGACACACACCTACCCACACACATTCCGTTTTTCCGACCCATAATGCGTGAAAAACGCGCTTAACACCTTTTTCTTGTAATTACTTTTTTTTGCTCTCTACTTCTTCTCCTTACCCCCGAAACACTTCCCAATCCTCCTTTCCGGCAAATTTCCGACAAAAATTAGTGAAAAAGCTCCCTGAAAAGGAAAAACATTTTTTTTTTTAAATTTTTTTCACATTTTCCCTCACCTCTGATCGCAGAAACAAAAACTTTTACTTTTTCCAACCATTTTAATATCACAAATAGGAAATCCGGACGGAAAAACGTCCATTAAAATTTTTTTTATGTTTTTGACTTTTTTGCGCCCTACCGCTCCTCGTAATCGGAAAAAATTAGAACTTACCTTTTTTTCAGAAATTCCGACTTAAAGTGCACAAAAATCTCGCTTAGCGCGCTCAAGTTTCATTTTTTTACAAATTACGTTTTTTCCGCCGTGATCACGCGAACACACACACACACACTCCGTTTTTCCGACCAAAAATGCCTAAAAAACGCGCTTAACACCTTTTTCTTAAAATTATATTTTTTTGCTCTCTACTACTTCTCCTTACCCCCTAAACACTAACTAATCATCTTTTTTGGCAAATTTCCGACAAAAAATAGTGAAAAAGCTCCCTGAAGGAGAAAAACAATTGTTTAAAAAAAAATTTAATTCACATTTTCCTTCTCCTCTGATCGCAAAAACGAAAACTATTTACTTTTTCCACCCTTTTTAATACAAGAAATAGGAAAACCGCACTGAAAAACGTCCATTAAAATTTTTTTTGTTATTTTGACTTTTTTGCACCCTACTGCTCCTCGTAATCGAAAAAAACATAACCACGTACCTTTTTTTCCGAAATTCCGAATAAAAGTGCTCAAAAATGGCGCTAATCGCGCCCAAGTTTCATTTTTTACAAATTACGTTTTTTCCGCCGTGATCACGCGAACACACACACTCTGTTTTTCGGACCCATAATGCGTAAAAAAACGCGCTTAACACCTTTTTTCTTGAAATTACTTTTTTTTTTGCTTTCTACTTCTTCTCCTTACCCCCGAAACTATTACCTATCGTCTTTTCCGGGAAATTTCCGATAAAAAATAGTGAAGAATCTCCCTGAAGGGGAAAAACAATTGTTTTAAAAAAAATTTAATTCACATTTTCCTTCTCCTTTGATCGCAAAAACGAAAACTATTTAATTTTTCCACCCTTTGTATTACCGAAATGAGGAAAACCGCACGGAAAAACGACTATTAAAATTTTTTTTTTTTTGGACTTTTTTTGCACCCTACCGCTTCTCGAAATCGAAAAAAATTACAATTTACTTTTTTTTCAGAAATTTCGACTAAAAGTGCTCAAAAATCTCGCTAAGCGCGCTCAAGTTTCATTTTTTACAAATTACGTTTTTTCCGCCGTGATCACGCGAACACACACTCCCGTTTTCCAACCAATAATGCCAACCTAAAAAACGCGCTTAACACCTTTTTCTTAAAATTACTTTTTTTTGCTCTCTACTACTTCTCCTTACCCCCGAAACACTTCCTAATCAACTTTTCCGGCAAATTTCCGACAAAAAATTGTGACAAAGCTCCCTCAAGGGGAAAAACAATTTTTTTTAAAATAATGATCTATTTCACATTTTCCCTCTCCTCTGATTGCAAAAACGAATTTTATTTACTTTTTCCACCCTTTTTAATACCAGGAATAGAAAAATCGCACAGAAAAACGCCCATTAAACATTTTTTTTTTGACTTTTTTGAACCCTACCGCTCCTCGTAATCGAATAAAAACCAATTCTTTTTAAATAGTTTATTTCTCATTTTCCCTCTCCTATGATCGCAAAAACGAAAACCATTTAATTTTTCCACCTTTTTTATTACCGGAAATAGGAAAACCGCACGGAAAAAAGTCCATTTAAGGTTTTTTTTATTTTTTTGCACCTGCCGCTCCCTCGTCATCCAATAATTACCACTTACCTTTTTTTCCGAAATTCCGACTAAAAAGTGCTCAAAAAATCCACTAAAAAGCGCGCTCAAATTTCATTTTCCAATTTACGTTTTTTCCGCCGTGATCAAGCGAACACACACACCTACCCACATACCACTCTGATTTTTCAGACCCGCCATAGTGCGTAAAAAACGCGCGCCTTAACACCTTTTTCTTGAAATTGCTTTTTTTTGCTTTCTACTTCTTCTCACTTTCCCCGAAACACTTCCTAATCAATACTTTTCCGGCTTAAAATTTCCGACAAAAAATGATAGTAAAAAAGCTCCCCTGAAGGGGAAAACAATTTTTTTAAAAACAATTTATTTCACATTTTCCCTCTCCTACCACTCTGATCGCAAAAGCGAAAACTATTTACTTTTTCCACCTTTTTTAATACCGAAAT
>JAWDGP010006328.1:0-27403 GCA_033675545.1 Elysia crispata | reverse complement strand
ACCCACTGTGATGACTTCTGCTCTTGCCTTTAGCCTTCTTCAGATGAAGGTGGCACCTCGTTTGTCTTAAAGTTGTAACCATTGCAGACTCTCTGCCATTCAGTTGCTCGAGTGGTTTTGCCAATACGTTTTGCCCTTCTGCTGTAGGCGTTGAATCGTTTGTGGTTCGCGGCTGTAGAATTTCGGATAAAATCCTTGTACGCCGCTTGCTGCTTGGATACTGCCTATTTTAGCTCTTCAGGAGAAGATCCTGACAGTGATCAGTGCTGGGAAATTGTGAGAACCCACGCCGTGATGTCTTCTACTCTTGCCTTTAGCCTTCTTCGGATGAAGGTGGCTATTCCTCGACTTTTTCCTTTGTTCTATGCATTTGAAGTGGAGCATCTCGTATCCTGGGAGGGGGTAAGATTTGCCTCTTCCTAGGAGCTCTTCTTGCGCCAGAATGACTTGTATACCTCTCTCCAGGAGGAGTTTACGCATTTGGGCGTGACGCAAAGTCACGCCGCCTTGAACATTTAATTGTAAAATTTTAAGCGGCTCGGTTCTCTGACATTTTGGTGGAAAGACAGAGTCCTTGCCTGTCGTTGTCCGAGTCCGTTGTGGCGAAACGTTCCTGTTTCGTAAACCTATAAAACCTGTCCTTGGCTTTTTTTGGGAGCCACCCCTCACATTTTCAACTTGAGACTGATGCATGTTGTGGGTAGTAGGGTAAGATGTTGACCTGTAAAACCCTTCAGGGAAGGGCCTCTTAACCCAATAGGTCCGCCACTGACATGTTTCGTCCTGCCCTGTGGCTGGGCGGGATTAGCCCTCTGAGACTTTCTTCAAACTTTGGCGGTTTGGTTTTACCCTTGCCGCTTCACGACATCGTCGACTCGCTATACCTCACTCCTGATCATTGAAAGCTATGAAGTTTGTAAAAGAGAAATTAAGGTGGTCAATCATATTTGTTTATATCAAGACCAAACCTTTTATAGGTTAACACTCTGAAACTCATACCTATAACACTCAACTAGATAATCAGGATGACCTTCAAACTTTTTTCTTGTTTATTCCTCCTTTTCTATCTTTATTTAACATCTGGTTCTGACATTTTTCTTCAAAACAGGACAAACTTCTCTCTCTCTTGTGCTAATAACATTTGTATCCATATCACCTGACATTTACTTTTCTGTCGTTTAACCATTTAAGATGAAGCAAGGTTAAATGAAAAAAGAAAATAAATTCAACACCCTCTAAGAACAGAAATAAAGCTCTGAAAGACAAAAGACAAAACCCAAGGCTCAACCTGCATAGGAACCATCTAAAACATGAACAACAGCCCACTATCTGACCTTGGGATGAACTTGAAAATGAGCTGCTCTCAATAGATGCCGTTTGAAATACAACTCCTGGAATCTGAAATATTGAGGCAATGTTCATTAGCTCCAATAAATCCTCATTCACCTGAGGAATTTGAGAGGCTTCTGTTGATAGATATTATTTTCAGATGCTTCTGCTTTTGTCAACACATGATAAGTGGCACACTAAGAGGTCTAGTAAGGCAATGTAGTTATACTCTCAGCATCCTTAATCTTTTTATATGATTTACAAATAACATGAAGGTGACGAATAAAGATCAGAAAAGGTTTACTTAATTCATCAAAAATTTATTATTTTTTTCCCTCCTCTTTTTCTTATCATCTCCTGTTGTGTTATCAATTTCTGATGTCCAATACCTAACTCATTAAGATCAGTTGTGTTGTGATGATTTTTCTTTATTTAAAAAAAAAACTTTCCTTAGACTTTAAACAATAAATCCATAAAAATGTGGACAAACCTGTTTTGAGAAGGAAAGATAGTTGCACTGATGTTGTACAACAGTGTCTGGAAAGAAAAACAGTTTCAAAAGTTAGACAAAAAAATGTATCACACAAAATGATTTTGCCAGATAAGTTAGACAAAAAACAGAGAAAAAAAATATATGTTTTATTTGGCTTTGCAGCTGAAAATGTCTGCTTATTGATAAGTTGCAAAATATCACTTTAAGATCTATAAATTTTTTCTTTAGAAAATATTACATTCCACCATGAGAATATCTGATATGTTGGTAACTTAACCAGAGGCATTTTTACCAGGCACTTAGAGATCAAAAGAAGCAGCCAACTAAATTTCCGAAACCTCAGCAATTCAAGACACAAACAATACGTAATGTTGATCTACATAACACAAGCCTGCTCTACAGGGAAGAAGGATTAAATTTAAGACAGCATAGAAACGTTTTGATGATGTTTCGTTTCTGAATAACAGCTTCTGGCTTAATTCTTTAATTCTTTTAGTTTACACCACATGCGTACATTCAAACAATCTTATTAAAAGAGAAATATATCTTACCCCCATTGCCAGCAGCTTAGACATAATGGTCCCGTGAAGAAGATACGTATACACATGGATATATGGGTTTAAAGTTACCTTTCTTTTACGAAAGCCAAATATTCTTTTTTAAAAAAAAGTCTTTTGAAACTGAATGAAGGCATATAAAGCGTATCTACTTCAACAGTAAACATACTTTTCTGTATGTGATGTGAAAAAGACATAGTCCCCGTAAAAATCAATATAAAATACAAAACTTTTTATATTTTTTCCTCTCTTTTTCAGTGCCTTTATAAATTGTGACTTTTTCAACCTAAAAATATTGATGTTGATGTCGAAAGGATGTATCAAACAATAAACCAATCAAATATGTGCATGGTAAAACAAACATTATGAGACCTTCAAAGATCAAAATTTCCTCAACCAGGTCCTGCCTTGAGATCTCTGAGAGAATTCTTTTCAGATGGCTGAGGTTTTCTGGGGTCAGGCTGTGGTCATGAATCATGAAAGCAAACAAGTCAAGGGGATCCTCTACTGTTGCTCGCTTAGGAACTTTGCCATAGAGATAACTGAGGAATGAAATGAGCTGGCATAGAAACTTGGTTTGCAATAGACCAAGAACAAGATGTGTCTAATGTGATGTCATGCAGATTACACTTGAGACAACTCATTGCCCTTACCACAAGCTCTAAGAATCTAGCCAAAAAGATGAAATCATATTTTTTCATGAGCAGAGACAGCCCAGTAGCTCCATAACACTTGTAGTACATTAAAAGATTGTTATCTCAAATTTGAAGGGCACATTTTTAATGAAATAAATAGTGCCAACAATTGTAAGATACAAAATGTTGACAATGATAAACGAAATACGATACAAAAAATATTCATAAGAAGAAATAAGACACGGCATGGAAAACGTCATAACCAGTTCAGTAAAAACTAAAAAAAAAAGGCTTTATGACAATTTTGAAAACAATTAATTGTATCCTGACCATTTCATTTACATGGTTTTTGCAAGAATTTTCATTTCTGCCTCATGTTCCACATAAGTTAAATGAGAAAAATAAAAAAAACCTTTGGTCATGCTCAAACAGTATGATGCACACCCAATACTGAAAAAAAACACACACACACACACAAAATCCCCATAAACTTACAGCGTTATGCTGATTATGCTGCAAACATAATTGCATTTATTGAAATGTGAGAAAAGTTTGGTGAAGTTATACAACTGGTTTAGGAACAGATATAGCTGGAAACCATCACATATGAGATTTGCTTTGTTACTGCCTCTAAATTTTACTTTTTTACATTTGGATTACTACATCAGCTGCCATCTTGTGTAATGTAAGCTACCTGACTATCTTAAAACCACAATAGGTTTGACTCACCAGCTTGACAAATAGTTCGTGTTTTAAAAGCTTTGACTCCTATCATATAGTTCGCTGACAGCCAGAAATGCCTATGTCTGAATTTTATGTTTTGAGAATAATGGATTTAAAATTGTTTTGGATTTTCAACTAGTCATAAAAATGTTAAATTTTAACTCAAGGGAACAGCGATTGGTCAGATTATAGTGAAGATAGACAAGACAAAACAAAGCATGGCAGTTTCAGTGGTGCTATTTTTAGTATTTTGGGAAAAATGGACATATTCATTTCTGGCTCTAAGCTCACAATACATCCTCTCACATATACTTTTTACAAAGAATTTTTTTTAAAGTCCCTAACTTGTGTTTCTGAAGGTTTTAGTCATGCTACTGCTTTATTTTCATGAGGTCTGGATATACAATTTTCAGAAGTTTGTAATATATTTATTAATAACTTTTCAAACCTGATTAGTTCATTTACAGGCTTAAGCTGGTATATCATTTATCTTTGCTATTTTTTAAATAAAACTGAAATATATGTCCTTGTCCTATGGATATTAGGTGATTTTATCATACTTTCTAAATATCTTTATTAATTATTATATATTGATAGAGTGATACAATCTTTCTTCCAAAACATGAGATTCAGTGCATATTTTAAATTGCTCTACACATAAATGATGAGATAACATACACCTATAAACATATTTTCCTTTCTTTCTATTCCTTTACTTTCTGAGCACTCAAATAATTTTATTTGGTGAAACTATTTTTGATTCATAATCAGAAAACACAATCACTATCCAATAAACTCAAGTAGTTGTGCTTTATCATTATCAACAAAGTCCTAATTAAATACTTATAAACAAAAAAATAATATTATAATATATTTAAAAGTGCTGACCGCATTCTGTTAAGATCATTATCTGGGATTTCTTTGTGGAGATTAAAGAGAAGTTTGCGAAAAGGGCAGACCAAAGATTCTTCCCCACTAATTGCATCACACTGAATCTCCTCATTGATCCTGAAAAGATAGAGGTAGAAATTAGGTTGAGTTATAAAAGAGAGGAAGAGAGAGAGAGAGAAACAGTTTGGAAGAAACTAAAATGGGATAATCTGATTTTAAAGACAAAAAGCACAAGAGTTGAGGTTTACTTGTTTTTCTTGATAAAAAATCCCTTAAAAGGATATAAATCACAGATGTTAAGCAAATAACATAGTACTCCAGTAAGCCAAATTTAATTTTTTTATACGGCAAAGATTTACATAAAAAATTGACATTTGTATGAAAGAAAAAAAGAAAAAATAAATTCCATCCCATTATTTACACTTGATCATCTGTAAACTTACATAGCATACAGATCAAGACGCCCAACAGTTTCCAGCAGCTGTGACAAAAATACGAGGTTGGAACTTGACAACATAGCACAATCTTCCAAAGCCTCAAACAAACCCAGTCCATCTTTGATATTTTGATACAAATATCTCTTTTTTATCAGTGGCTGGGCTAGAAATTTCATAGACTTCACATCTTCATCAGGTAGTTCACAGTGAAGATCTTGTAGCAAAATGCGATACTTGTTTTGTTCCATCATTATGAGAGCCTGGGAAGGTTTTTGAGAAAGGTATGTTGTAACATTAAAGGGTAATAATAACTAATATATGTGATAAACTTGTGCATAATGATTCTATTTTCCTTTATTGCTGTACTCAACATGAAAACCAGAGATTTATATGGGCATGCATAAAATTATAAGAAAGTTAAAACTGATCTTTCACTATTTCAGTTTTTTCTTGACATTTTTCCTTCTCTGGAGAATATCTCTAGAAAGATTTAACCTCACTTAGCCTTACCCTGTCTCTCCCCGCAATGTCATCCTTTGCAAAATAATCATTCACATCTTTCACGTAATATTTCATTTCTACTTCCTCTTGTTCTTGCCCCCATATCTTTCTTTCTCTTCATCTCTTTCTCCAACTCAGAAAATATCTATCCTCTCGATATACCCACTATTCTCCTCGTTAATATCTCTACTCTACGCATCTATCCTTTCTCATCCTTGGTCATATTGATTTCTTCTCTTTCTACTCCACTTTTCTCAATGTCATATTTTTGTTGCTATTGTTATTCCTCTAGCAATTTCTTGGCCAAAGATCAAAGTTCAAAGAGAATGAACGATCACTTGTTCCTGAATAATCTACTACAACTGGGGCTATCTGTCAGGTAAAAGAAGATCTATGGACCCCACCATCAGATGTTCCAGCAATGGGTTGAACCCTAACCTTCCTATTGTTGGTCCAATGCTCTACTTACTAAACTATCTGGCATTCCCACCATCAATATGAAGGTCTTCCTCTCATACCCGCTAGCTTTTTTACATCCATATACTGATTGACATAGCAAAGGGTGTCCATAGAGGGATTTTTTCTATGGTTATTGCCAATGCCTTGACATGTGAGACCAGCAGAGTTTGCTCATGATTAGCACCTAAGCAAAAGGTAGACCTAGCATGCACTGACAGACAAATGCTCTGGATGCACTGGACTAGGGGAGCAGAGCTTAGTTGCTCTAGCTCGCAAGCGCGACCAAAAGACTAAAGCTTTAGTCCACAAATTGAGTCTAATCAGAAAGAGATAAATGAGGTACAGTTTCTTTCCTTCAGAGATGCAAACCGACTATGAGAAAAAGTCCTGAACTTTCCTCAAACCCCAAAAATGTTGATGCGAGAGACTTAGCATCTGAAAAAATACCCATTCTCAAATTTACACAAAGAGCCAAAGAAAATATGAGGTGCTAAAATGCATCAATATATAAAAATACATACACTTTTTATGCTACAAGAATTACAATAACAATTGTGTAGGGTGAATGATTGTAGTTTAATTTTACAACTTGAAATGTTATATTAGGAAATTTTAAAGTCATACTCTGCCAAATTTTTTATGAAAGCTAACATTTTTTTCTTATAGTTGAGGACAAATTATTTGAGAAATATGTGCACAAATTCACTGAAAAGATAGAGATAAAGAGAAAACAAAAGGAAAATAAGGAGGAGAAAACTTATAAGTTTGAGGAATTCATGATTTAAAAGAATGATCTGTGTTCAACCTAATTGTGCCCAACTATATTGTACTTTCAAATACTGTTTTTCAAAATTCAAATTTCTGACATATGACTGATTACTAAGATTTAAGAAATATGACCTCCATAATATTGAAAAAAAAAAAACAACTAAAAAGTTGAGGGCCTAATCTAGTTCTTGATCTATTTTTTTCTAGATTTAAAATCAGCAATAGATTTAAATATGATCCAGTACAATATAAAAGATTATAACATTGAATTTAAAATATACATCACATATTGATATTTTGGTAATATTGCAGATAACGGCCCAACTTTGTTTTAGCTTCAAAACTGAATGTTTCCTAATGAGTTTGATACGCTGAACACGAATATGAAGGATTTATTTGTTGCCAATAAATGCTTTTCAAGAAAGAAGCATTTTTGTGTTACACTATTTCCTAATGTTTGTCCAAGTTCTGTATACAAGTGCCCATGTGCTTTTGCCTGCTCCACTTATTCTTGATCCGAGTAGCTAGCTTTCATACACATCAGTCCCAGCGCATGGTCACAATTCCGAAACTGGGAGCATTACTTTCTGATTGTGAAAATGAGGATATAGATCTAGATGAGGGGGCTGTTTATTTGTCATAATTATTCCATTTCATTGTTACATACTTTACTAATTACGTAATCATGATGACTTAAACTACCAAAAATGCATTAATCTAGATCTAGGCAAAAGTAATACTTAAAGGCAAGGAATAGTTCTCTTCGCAAGTTGGGTCAATATCTGTAAATTTACCAGTATTTTTTGCTATTCTGAGCGTAAATTTAAAGTTTACAAATAATATGGTAGCCTAAGAATTGAGACACTTTAGCCAGTAGAGTTGAGGTATTTAACTTCAAAAGACTTGTCTTGTTATCAAAGTCAATGCATTTATTAATGCAAATTGTTTCGAATGAAGTATATGCCTATATCTAGTTGTTTAATGTATGAAGCATATCTAGCATATATGACTTTGATAATAACTTAAACCTAAAAGATGCTTTTTCTGACAACATTTATGGAAATCATCCCATTAAATAACTGCTGTGCTTATTCACAACCAGTCTCGAGAGAAACTAGATCTAAAGCTTGAATTAATAAATGGCTATGATTAATATCAACCAGTGTTGAAAGGAACTAGATCTAGATGAGTAGATCTAGATCTTGATCTTGATTATTTCTATATTACAAACGCTATGGTGGTTGGGAATAGGCGTTAAACAATTGGTGTCCAATCCCAATGCAATACTGTGAGAAGTATGGAAACATACAAGTTTCTCACTTTCTGAGAACCCCAAAAAACCTAACTTCATCTCCCCAAATCTGCAACAAATGTCGTAAATAAGTTGTTTCCACAAAAGATGACAAGCATCCTGGGCAAAATAATCTCGAGCCATTAAATCTGTTAAGTCCCTTGGAGCACTCATGCTATTTAAGTCCGTTTACTAGGCCTATAAATTGTTTAGATTCTAAACGAGACTCTAGTAATTAAGGGCTCCATTGAAGAAGTGACTAACACTTTTTATCACTAGGCTATAACTACAAGCTTACCTCTCTTGCTCTTGTTTCCTTTTCTAGATTCTAGATCTAGATGATTAAAGTTAAATTTAGTTAAATCTAGATCTATCTAATGAAACTAAACTAATTAATTAGATCTAGCGTTAGATCTACATAGAGAATCTATCTAGACATTTTCAGATTCTACTACAGTTCTCAGATAGGGGCCTATAATTTTTTATCTAATCTAGATCTAGATCTAGATTCTAGATCTAGATAATGATCTAGATAATCTAGATCTAGAATCTAGATCTAGATCTAGAATCTGCTTCTGAATTTATAAATCTAAAATTAAATAAAAGTGTAGATCTTAAATAAATTGATCTCCTTCAAATCTGGATCTATGCCTAAAGGTATCATGGATATATTTACAGATCATAATGTATATCTGTGAAACGAACACTGAAGCTGAAAAAGGGAAGTAGCTGATTGCCAAGTGGAGAAGAACGGTTGTTGTTGCTGATGAATGGATGACCTATTTCATTCTCGGGATTTCCCGATCCAAATGCTGTAAAAAATACAGGAAACCACGTGTTACTATTTATGTCATTTTTATTATTTTCAAGGTATGCGCAACTTGGCTTATTTTTGTGGTATCTTGAGCCAAATTCTCTTTTATCAATTCAATTAATAAACTCTGGCCTTTGCGCTGACTCTGTCGATTCTACCAAGAGTTTGAATGATAAATGTCCGTGTGTAATAACCGTGTGTGATCCTTATTCACCCTGTCCGTTTTCATTTTTTAAACTTTTTTTCTTACTTTTTTTTTTTTTTTTTTTTTTTTTTTTATGAGTATGAATATTTGCGAATCATTGCAACAATATTATTGGAGGGAAAATAATCTGATATTTACAAAAGATATCTTGTGAAAAACTGTGCTTCTTTTATGACGTTAAAGATCCAAAACATGAAGACCGTACTCTCCTGAAGAGAGCGTGGTCACTATTGCTTCACAGATCAATATGTCTGTTGATCGATGGTAAGAAGAAATTAATTACATGTTGTTATGTCTTATCTGCGATTTTCTTGCTTTTAGTGTAACGTACTTGAAGCTGATATTTCCACAAATGCTGAGCTGTGTTGGAGACTGTAAAATATTAAAAGGCTTAAGTCTGGAATTGCCTGAGACTTTGTGCGTATAATATTATCAATCTGTTCGATACTAATAAATCTATATATTTTTCCATTATCTAATAGTTTGAATTTAGAACTGAATTCGTTTTTAATTTATATTTGATTCTAAACATTGATGCCAAACCGTGGAAGATCGTGGCACAAGTGTGACATTAGGAAAGTTAGGACTTTCTTTTTAAATAGCAAAATTTGAGCTCAAATTGCGCAATTTTGATGAAAAAGTACATGTTAACTTTGAAAAGGAAGATGAAATGAACATTGAGGCAGAAAGTAGGAATACTTGAAGAAGTTAAAAGGCAGGTGTGTTGATTGAGGCGTGGGAATTAATGAACACTTGTAGTGTCAGAGTTGTTGCCAGTGAGTGATCTGCTGATAGAACGAGATATCTCAGTGACATTCCAATGAGAAATAGACTGGATAATTTACTACGATGGTAGTAACTTAAGTTAAGTGCAAACAAACTCGAATTTCAAGATATATTCACAACTGTCATTGACAGTCTGGAGAACAATTCATATGTTTCAAGTTAGTTTTGTAAGTAAGAGTAAGCTTAGCGTTAAGAGCTAAAAAAATACTTGTGCGCATTTTAGGCGGTACTGATAAAGTGGTTGTGGCTCACATCCAGAAGTTATTGAATTTTTCTGCCAAACCAACATTCTGGGAGATCTATGACCAGGCCCAGGAGCATGTCTGGTCCCTAGCAAACCTAAATGTCACTGGACAAAATTACAGCCTCGTTCTGGCTGGATCATTCTTGACCATCTGCCACACGGAGTGAGGCTTGAGAGAATCAAATCAGGGGAAGAGAAGAAGGGCGACGTGGAATACCTCCTAATCTTCAAGTATGGCGATATTAAGAGAAGAGAAAGATCTTCTCAATTCAACCACTTCTCCGAAAAATTATCAGCAATGGCAAGTCTGAAGGGAAGAAGATATCACCAAAGACTACATGATCAGTTCTCATTGCTTTAGGTGGTGATGTCAATGGCAGCAGCAACATGAAGAGTGGGTTTTGCTTTCAGCGATATTACAGCGATAAGTGCCCACCCATAAAAAGGGCTAACTGGTAAAAGGCACTCGGTTGTGTTTCAGGTGCCTATCAAATAAGCACACTGCAAAGACATGTCAGAAGACCTGCTACTTCTGCACAGGGTTTCACTCCATCATCCTGCAGAGACAACAGAAACTAGCGCCATCTGGAAGTCGCACGCACTGCAAACCTGATACACACCTCCTGAACAGTAGCAGTCTAGATGCATACTACTCAAAGTCCGGTGCTCAGGGCAGGTACAGGTCCACACTTGTACAGGTAATCCAGACATCTGTGAGTGGCCTCCAGATTAGTGGATTGTTTGACACTAGCACCAACTTTCTTAGATTCGTTAAAAAAAATCAAAATTACGAAAAGTGGACACCCAGTGCACTGCTATTTCTGCATTTGAAGGAACAATGCTCAAGGACCAGCAGAATAAAGTATTTGGCTTGAACTTTATGGGAGCAGGGCAGATATAAATTTCTTGTAAAACCGTGACACAACCTCTGTATCGACCTCCTATTTCTGGGGAGATATTCGGTGAATTTAAACAGTTACATGTGCATGGCAGTCTGTTGTATGAAAGTGAGTTTTGTTTTGATATTTCACTTGATCTTGACCGCTATCATGAGCTGATGGTTCATAGCTCTGTACAAGCTGGCAATGGCATGGTTAATCAGGAAACAAGGTTGAGGTTGATGATATTTGGAAGCTACCTGTGCATTGGGTTCGCAAGCAGCAGTAACGAGTCCTCTGAAATCATCATAAAAAAGTAATGGGAACTAGATTCCGTTGGAGTCCTGGGCAACATTGTCAGTCATGATGAATAAATTTACTGAAATAATACAAAGAAGGTGATTTTAATTCAGCAAGTGAATTTCCAACAATGAAAAGGTGAAAGGGGGCCTGAAAGGGTCGTTTGATTATCTTGAAAAGTTTCAATTACAAAAAAAAAAACCTCTTGGTTTCTCTTGTTTATTGGAAAACGTACTATTTGTAGAATATATGCCTTTGGCTTATTGATAAAAAGTGATAATGATATTTGGTATTTAGAGATAGGTAGGCCTGATGCCTACTTCTGATGTAGCATACCTAATGATCTAGAGCTGGTAGTACCTCTTCATTTTAGAGAATTCATTGAAGATATAAAACTTTGGAGGTAAATCTCCCACATTTTTGCCTACTAGTTCTTTCATTTTAATTTATAATGGAAGTCCACAGAAGATTCCTTGGTTATGTTAACTATAGCTAACTCACCGAGGAAGCTATGTCTTTGATATTGAGCCTTAGATGGAGCTTTATTTGTTTTCAAAGCTTTAGATGTCTCAGAAACTGATATTAGATTAAGAGGTAGAATGAGACTGAATCTTATTCCTAAACCTGTAAAGTGCTGTATTTTGTGATTGGAATACAGGCAGAATTACCGTTAACTTTTTAGAGAGAGAGAGAGAGAGAGAGAGAGAGAGAGAGAGAGAGAGAGAGAGAGAGAGAGAGAGAGAGAGAGAGAGAGAGAGAGAGAGAGAGAGAGAGAGAGAGAGAGAGAGAGAGAGAGAGAGAGAGAGAGAGAGAGAGAGAGAGAGAGGGAGAGAGGAGAAGAGACGAAGAAGCAGTAAATTTCACTAGTCTAATGTCCGCCGTTAAGAATGTGTGATCCCACATTAACTGATGGATGATTCCATGCGGCTTTTTTTAATATAGTGTGTTTCTGGTATTACTTTGATGTGATGAATTATAGTGCATACCAAATATTGTCTCCACGAAGAGATTATGTGTACAGCAATGTTGTAAATAATTTCATTACATGTATTATATTAATATGTAGCCTAGACCTATTCTGTGATGCCTTGCGCATAACTGTGTTTAGTATTCATTTTAGGAGCCACCTTGAGTCTGCTTGAGTTATATTCTAAGCCTGTGTAGGACCATAATGCACTGTAAGTCCTGAACATTTGATTTTTTTTAAATAAGCGCATAGTTGCATTTTTTCTTCATTACATGACAAGAGCGAAAGAGTGAGATAAAACTAACAATCTGTAACAAGAACTCAAAAGCTCTGTCGTGGAGCAACAATAAGCCACTGGATTATCCACAAACACCACCCATACAACAAGTGCTTACAACTGTCGCGCAAAAATAACTGACATTTTCATTCACTCTCACTCTTGAGATGATAAACTGGACTCCCTCAGAGGAGCCAAATATTTTGGCCGCCTCGAACTAAAGTCATCTTACCATCAATTAATGTAGATAAGGGAAGACCATGAGCATTACATGTGTTTTGTGGACTTTGCTCTTTTTGCTGCAGCCATGGACGTCTTCGCTGATGACATTTTCATTCACTCTCACTCGATCGTTTCCGACGCGACCTAGACTCTAGTGTTATTTGATACATAACGGTATCCGGTGAATAGCAACGGAGACATTACGCGACCTAGACTCTAGTGTTATTTGATACATAACGGTATCCGGTGAATAGCAACGGAGACATTACGCGACCTAGACTCTAGTGTTATTTGATACATAACGGCATCCGGTGAATAGCAACGGAGACATTACGCGACCTAAACTCTAGTGTTATTTGATACATAACGGTATCCGGTGAATAGCAACGGAGACATTGAGATCCTTTAGGTATGAACCGGAAGAGAGTCTAAACAAATATTAATAATCTTTTCCACACACCTACTGGGAGTTGAAAAGCATTTGCCTCTTCGTTCTCTCAGTCTTACAATTTACAGAATTTGCCATTTTTTCCCCTCGAGTCTAAGAGCATTCTCTTTCCTTCACAATTACGTAATTTTTCCCTTCTATTTTTACTTTTAACATTGAATAGTTATAAAACATAACCACCTTTTTCGGCGTTTTATCTCGTCGCTAGACAAGTCAAAATTTGTACTAGGCAAGCTAGCTTAGCTTTCAACTTGACAAGTTAGGAATACATGTACTTATTTAATAGGCTGCCCTGACCCGTCATTCGCCGCTTCTGCCTTAGATAATCGTCGTTCCTGGTTGTGACATGATAGGCTGCCCTGACCCGTCATTCGCCGCTTCTGCCTTAGATAATCGTCGTTCCTGGTTGTGACATGAAATCGTATGTTACTTCCTCGCTACGGCACAACGGAAGATCACGCACTTTTCTTTTGATTCCGCGGCTGTTTTGTCGATCATGGATATGATAGTATGTGGGTGGTGAGGGCATTGCTCCATACTGGTTCTGAAGCGTCCGTCATCAGCCGAGCAAACGTTGGTAAAGTCGGACCGCCCATCCTCCCTGTCAGAGACCTCAACTAGGTTGAAATCAGTAATGGGATGGCTCTCCGCTACATAGGCTATGTAACTGTGTGCCAGTCAGCCTCCCTCTCATCTCACCATCAATCTGTATAGCCCTCGTTGCTCCTGGCCAGGACAGCCCGGGACCAGTGCAACGGATCCACTGTTGATTCACTGTGTCTCCAGTGCAACTAAGCAGAGCATCGCCGAATCACCAAACACATGCTCTTGCCAACCCCTGCCCGGACTCTGTCCTTGCTGAGAGCAGAGGGATGTCCCTCAGTTACTGTAGTGTTCATAATACTGGAGACATGGATACTCATGAAATTGATGCTGTTCAAGTCGAGACCCGTACTATAATTGTGGTTCAGCTCACTCCAGTGGTGGTCATAGACAGTATCTGTTAAAGAGCAACCATGAATGACCTTTCTCTTAGTTTAGACTTAAGCTCCACAGCATTCTCGATCCACGACCAGGAACGAGAATAACTTGGTAGCAGAATATACTGAAGTTATGGCATGCAGTGAGCTTGATTTGGGACATTATAAAGCCTCATAAAATTAATAGAAGTAGGGCACACCATAAAAATTGAAGATCCAAACTCTTTTAAGCAGCGTTTAAGGCGTATTCCGCACAAATGTTTAAGAAGGTGAGCGATCTGTCCTTCCAAATCTCAATACAAATCTCCAGTTGTGTGCTGTTGTAAGAGGGATGGAAAGCTTCGCCTGTGTGTTCACCGTAGGCTCCTTAACTCAAGAACAAGAAAAAAAAAGACTTACTGTCTTCCCCGTGTAGATGATAAACTGGACTCTCTCAGTTTTAGCCATTTTAACTATTTTAGCCGCCCCGAACTAAAGTCATCTTATCATCAATTAATGTTGATAAGGGAAGACCATAAGCATTACATGTGTTTGTGGACTTCGCTCTTTTATCTCCTGCCATGGACGTCTTCGCTGAGGACACAGAAGAATCTACCACAAGATTGTCAGCACAATTTCTCATGCTAGGGAGAGAACCAAGGTTCCGTGTTGATAACATATATATCCTCTTTGTTCAGAGCCTAGAGGTGATTACATCGCGTGTATGAAGAAAGCTTTAAAATGGGCATGGGCTAAGGCTTCTGAAAACACTGCTAAAGCAAAGTAAAGTCAGAAGAAATGATTATAGCAAACGTGTGAGAGGAGCAACCCTGCTTATTAGTTTATTAAGCTCCTCGCTAAATGGAGAGAGGCCATCTTTGTTGTGAAGGAGCAGCCAGATTCAAGCACGCTAGCCTTTGTTGTCGAGCCTGTGAATTGAGGGAGAGAGCGAACTCCCCATAAGAACTTTTTTCTCCCTGTAGAAAGTGTGAGGGTAAAACAGTCGTGAAGTAAGCACCTGAGGTCCCCATCCTCCTCAGTGATTGGTATTGATCATACTCGTCCTCTGTATTGTACTGATACTTGTGATAAAAAATGCACATTGCGTTACTTACATGTGCAGTTACCAGAGCTCTACTGTTGGCTTTTCGGACTTCATACTGGCTTCTAGAAGATTTGTTGCATATAGAACTTTGGCTAGCATTAAGCGACCACTTCCTTATAAATCGCAAACTCAATTTGGTAAGGAGATACTCTGCCGGAAAAAAACAATTGCTCATTGAGTCGCAGTTGGGACGCTTGGTGGGAAACCTTAGTTAGGTGTGTACAATCTTCACTGTAAACTGTAATATAAATAGACAGTAAAAATGTTGGGGGTATTTTTTAATCGTAAATTCAATCAACGATCAATGTTTTCCTAGTATCTTCTCCCCATTACACATTCGACTCTCTCTCTCTCTCTCTCTCTCTCTCTCTCTCTCTTCTCTCTTTCCTCACCCACTCTCTAAGATGTCCTTTTTATTTCCCAGCCAAAGTTTGCTACCCCAACAGGCGTAACATCTCTACCGCTGTGGTACTTTACTCACTGTTGCACAGCAGAGTTTTTTCTTTCATTGCAAACTTTTTATCAAATTTGTGTTTTCCTATTTCTTTCAATTGAAGGTAGTGCTGGTTAAGTCGTGTTTATCTTAGCACCGTCATTCCGAGGATCTCTTAACTGTCGGTTTTAAGAATTATCTGGCGAGTCGGTTATGAAGCTGTTTATTATCAGTCTTAAGAGTTATCTGGCGAGTCGGTTATGAAGCTGTTCATTGTCGGTCTTAAGAGTTTTCTGGCGAGTCGGTTATGAAGCTGTTTATTGTCAGCCTTGAGAGCTATCTGGCGAGTCGGTTATGAAGCTGTTTATTGTCAGTCTTGAAAGCTATCTGGCGAGTCAGTTATAAAGCTGTTTATTTTCTGTCTTGAGAGCTATCTGGCGAGTCGGTTATGAAGCTGTTTATTGTCCGCCTTGAGAACTATCTGGCGAGTCGGTTATGAAGCTGTTTATTGTCAGTCTTGAGAGCTATCTGGCGAGTCGGTTATGAAGCTGTTTATTGTCAGTCTTGAGAGCTATCTGGCGAGTCGGTTATGAAGCTGTTTATTGTCAGTCTTGAAAGCTATCTGGCGAGTCAGTTATAAAGCTGTTTATTTTCTGTCTTGAGAGCTATCTGGCGAGTCGGTTATGAAGCTGTTTATTGTCAGTCTTGAGAGCTATCTGGCGAGTCGGTTATGAAGCTGTTTATTGTCAGTCTTGAAAGCTATCTGGCGAGTCAGTTATAAAGCTGTTTATTTTCTGTCTTGAGAGCTATCTGGCGAGTCGGTTATGAAGCTGTTTATTGTCAGTCTTGAGAGCTATCTGGCGAGTCGGTTATGAAGCTGTTTATTGTCAGTCTTGAAAGCTATCTGGCGAGTCAGTTATAAAGCTGTTTATTGTCCGCCTTGAGAGCTATCTGGCGAGTCGGTTATGAAGCTGTTTCTTGTCAGTCTTGAGAGCTATCTGGCGAGTCGGTTATGAAGCTGTTTATTGTCAGTCTTGAGAGCTATCTGGCGAGTCGGTTATGAAGCTGTTTATTGTCAGTCTTGAGAGCTATCTGCCTTGTCGGTTATGACATATATATCTTAATCTCATTATCATGTTCCTTTTTTGAAGCGCTAAGCTATTTGATTACAAAATGAAAAAAAAAAAAAGAAAACAAAACAAAAAACAACAGGCGGTATTAAGAAGTTTGATTTTGTTTGGAACTTTTAATGAAGTGTAGCGAAGTTCTTTGAATTGAATTATCGATCTTAATTAACAACTGTCCCATCAATACAATACTTTTTTTAATACTAGTGTACAGAAATAAGGCTTACAGTTATTAATTTACATGGTCGGTTTAATTTTTTTTTCTTTTCAAATTGCTCATTTAACATACTGAGGTCACTTCTCAGAACATCATCATTTAGATAAAAACACTCACATAGAATGAAAGCTTTTCAATGTATACTGCGACAAACTGCATTGGTCTTTAGAAGTCTATAAAACTCAAAATAGTTATTAATTTTCACATAGGTACGGTGAACTAAACATTTTCCGTTTATATACTCACAACTAAAGGGAGACACACGCTTCAAGATCATTGCAGGCAAATACTAAAACCGAACATGAAATAAAACCTGCACAAGGTACATTTTACCACACATATTTTATTCATATTGATTGAATATAATGTATCGATATTTTAGATAAACAATTTATAACATGGGAACAATTAAAAAAAAAAGTTTAAAAAAATGAATGGATTACCGATAAACGACTTCGAAACAAAATCACAGAAAGAAAGACTAACTATCATTCTGATAAACACATAGATATACTCGTAGGTTATATATCGACCAAGAGGATTTGCCAAGTTTATAAAAATGAAATTTACTTTAAAAATCGAGTACAGGTCTCGCTCGAACAGTAAATCGAATTAAGAGTCTTAAGCTAACTGAACTTTTTTTCTAAGGTTCCATACGTTTTTCATGGAATGTCACGAAAAGGCGGTGGCTTTCCGTCAAACCAAGAAGAGATCAGATTACATGGTATCTGAGTGATTCCGTCAACAGACATATCAGTTGAAAGGGAGAATCGAATCTGGACTTCTTTAATGTCAGTCCAATACTCTTCTGATTGAGCTTACCTCGGTGAAGATCGATCTTATCATAGTAGTAGTAGTAGTAGTAGTAGTAGTAGTAGTAGTAGTAGTAGTAGTAGTAGTAGTAGTAGTAGTAGTAGTAGTAGTAGTAGTAGTAGTAGTAGTAGTAATAGTAGTAGTAGTAGTAGTAGTAGTAGTAGTAGTAGTAGTAGTAGTAGTAGTAGTAGTAATAGTAGTAGTAGTAGTAGTAGTAGTAGTAGTAGTAGTATTAGTAGTAGTAGTAGTAGTAGTAGTAGTAGTAGTAGTAGTAGTAGTAGTAGTAGTAGTAGTAGTAGTAGTAGTAGTAGTAGTGGTAGAACAACAACAACAATAATAATTACAATAATGATGATGATGATGATGATGATAGTAATAATAATAATAATAATAATAATAATAATAATAATAATAATAATAATAATAATAATAATAATAATAATAATAATAATAATAATAATAATAATAATAATAATAATAATAATAATAATAATAATAATAATAATAATAATAATAATAATAATAATAATAATAATAATAATAATAATAATAATAATAATAATAAAAATGGCAGAGAAGACACCACAATTTCAGCTATATTATAATAGTCGCCATCCCAAACGATTGTAATTCATTCCATCAAAAAACTTAGAGACTAGGTTGAAATCATAAAAGATCCCACGCATAAAGAATATTACTGCAGACCGATAGAGCGTAACGGTAGATAGTAAGCCCGAGATCGATAGGCCCGATCATGGTCATGTGATCACGGGCCCGGGCTGTCTCAGAGAGCCCGAAACGGGACGATTAGTCACTCACTTTCGCTAGTATTTTGGCGGGCAACTCGATTCAATTAGCTTTCTGTAACTTATTTCTTAATTGACAACAAGAACAAAAAAAAAAAAGCAAAGTAATTTCTTTTCTGAAGGATGCGGGATTTGATATTTGCATTGTTGTACATTACTTTTCTGACTAGCTCTTTCTGACGCTGATCGAGCTTACCCCGGCCCGTGCGCTGTCTGCGCTGCACCGCACTGCACTCTGATCGTAATGAACGGGCCAGGCCGGTGTAACGGGCTTTTCGTTCCATTTTAAAAATGTGAAGGTTGCGAGATTCTACTTTGATTGTTTGGAAAGTTTGCACAATTTATGGCATAGCGTGACTACTAGATGACCGGAGCGGAAACTGAAACTGAAACTAAAAGTTATTACACGCGTAGAACCAGCAAGAGTTAAACTGAAACCGATTTACCGAAACCACCGCCGGTCTTTCTTTTCTTTTCAGCCTTCTCTTCATTCACATGAATATTTACTTTTTTGTAACAAACTTTAAATATACACGTAATCTTCCTTCATCCGAATTGTTGTTTCTGTACAGGTTTTTGCCCGATTTCTTGGATGAACTTTTGTATTTAATTTGCTTGTTTGTAACAATTCAATACTTTGTCGACCATGCCTGCATCTATTGTTTGGAGTTTATTTTTCAAAACAGGGTTCAAACCAAGTGAGATGTGACCTTTGTAGCATCCATTTTTGCTGCACTGGAAATATCACGACTATGAGACGGCACTTAAACTCCAAACACAAATTAGTGTTGCTGCGAGAGCCTGACACCCAAAGTCACAGAAACAACTAAAGAGCATCTACTCGTCAACTGTTTGATCAAAAGATCAACGATGCTTTTGAGAAAAAATCTAAATATCACAAGGATTCCCCAAGACAAAAATCTCTTGATGAGATGTTGGCTGAAATGATTTGCATGGACATGCAGCCTTTTTCAATTGTGGAGGATAGAGCCTCAGGAGATTCATACTAGCTCTTGACCCTCAATATGAGATTACAGAGAGGAAAAAGATTACTCAAGTCTTCATTCTTAGACTTTACAAGAAAGAAGAAGCTCTCAAGAAGGAGCTGGAGAATACCGAGCACATTGCTCTAACTACAGACGAATGGACGTCTAGAACAACCAAAGGATACATGGCCGTCACTGCCCGCTTTATCGACATTGCAGTTAGGAGTTCTCGAGACAAGGCGAATAACATCTTCTATGACATCGGAAAATATAAAGGATGAACTGAATCATGTCATAGACTCATGGAGCATTCAACAAAAAGTATTTGCAATTGTCACAGACAATGTCGTGAACATGAAATTGGCAATATACCTCTTGAATAAAAGACACTTGCCTTGCTTTGCGCACGCGCTAAATCTAGCTGTACAAGATGCTGTTTACAAAGTAGCAGGTTTGAATGCAATCACATAGAAAGTCAGGAACATTGTTGGGTACTTTCACAGGAGTAGGAATGCTGCACTTGCATTTGAAGCGGAACAAAGAAAGGAGATAGAAAATGGAGAGTACTTTTCACAAAAGGAGAAAGATGAAGAGCATTCACAGATGGAAGACTCCGCAGAGCACCGGATTGTTGATGCCCCAAAGGAACTCATACAAGAAGTGAAAACGAAGTGGAACTCCACATACTGCATGCTGGAGAGATTCTCCAATCTTTACAAGTCTGCGATTCGAGTACTGGCAGACCACATGAGACATGATCTTCAACTCAGCAGGACGGACTTAGACCTCATCTTCACAGCAGTCGAAGCCCTGCGGCCATTTGAAGAGGCAACGAGAGAAATGTCGGGGGAGAATTTCACCACGATAGCAAAGGTGATCCCTATGGTCCGTGGCCTGAAAGAGCAGATGTCAATCAACTTGAAGAAAAGGAACTGCCCAATGGCCAAAGAACTTCAAGCACAACTTCAACAAAGATTTAGTTGTCCTTAGGAAAGCTTCATCTGGGCAGCAAGCACTTTCTTAGACCCTCGGTTCAAAGACCAGAATCAGAAGGAAATGTTGGAAACTGCAAAGAGAAGGCTGTCTCAACAGCTTCCACCTCCAGATCCTGAAGAAGTCCAACTAGAGAAAGCAGTCTGCCAGCAAGCGCCTGTGCATAAAAGAAAAGACTCAATTTGAGCAAGTCATGACGAGGCAGTTGAGAGTCAGCAACAGATAGCGGAGCAGCCCACTGTGACATCAGTGATGGAAATGGACAAGTATGAAAAAGAAACTGTTCTGCCCAGAGCAAAAAAAAAACCCTTGTCTTGGTGGAAAATGAACGTCTGCAAGATGCCAGGAATGGAAAAGCTCGCCAAAAAAGTATCTCTCATGCCTTGCTACAAATACACCGAGCGAGCGCTTTTTTCTAAAGCTGGGGGGCTGACAAACCAAAGAAGATCAAACATCTCTGACAAAAACATAAACGTTGTCCTTCTCCTAGATAAAAATTTGAAATGGTGAAACGCATTCTAATGCAAACAAAACTTTGAAAGAAAGTGCAAAAAAGTGTGAGCGAATGTATCTTACGATAAATTGTCGATGTATTAAGTATTAAGGAGGTGACTGAAAGAGGGGAGGGATCGAGAACGATACCAGCGAATGTTGTAGGACGAAAGTTTTCACTGTAGCATGTCTGAGTATTGGGTGAATGTGCAACACAACTGCTGATTTTTTTTCTTTTTGTATTTTCCAAATAAAAATAAAAGTAAAAGAAAAAAAAGAAGAATTGAAAAAATAAAAACCTCCACGGAGAAAAATATTGAAGAAAAAACAGAAACGCGCACACCGAGGCCCGAGGCAGCTCCTGGCCCGTTATTTCGAGCCTCGTGCAGTGCGTGCACACATTGGCCCACGCCAAGTCGCGTAGGCCTGCAGGTTCCGTTTTTCCTTAATTTGTGCGTAGGCCTATTCGCTCGACCCGAGCCCGGCCAGGGCCAAACGGGCCCAAGCCTGATCGGCCCGACAGCCCGCGGGCCGTGAAATTTTATGATCGGCACGGGCTTAGTAGCTAGGCCAGCAGAACGCGACAAGATCAGCCAGACACCTAAACTCCTTCTGCCCAAATCAATTACTCTAGATTCAATGATAAATATAAAAGGTGAAGACTGGACAAGATGTGTTAAATATTACTACTGGGCCTACAGAAAACTAAGTGCAGTATCTCCTCTATATTTTATATATAACATTATAAGTGAAATTTATCATGCTCTTTAAACTTTAAGATGTGTTTTTAAAATATATCTACCAGTATTATGCACTTTTTTAATTTATGTATTTACTATACACTTTACAAGGTAAACATTCTTAGATAATTCTATATGAAACTTTTTCTTTTAATCCCTGAGTGCTCTCTATCTCAGACCAGTGTGATAATCGACGGTTGCAAGAGCCTGCTTTATGGTTGTGTGGAAACTGAGTCAAGTCCACATCTATATCAGACCAATATGTTGGTCGACGGATGCAAGAACCTGCCTTATGGTTGTGTGGAAAGAGACAGTTCTACATCTATCTCAGACCAATGTGATGGTCAATGGGTACGAGAGGCTGCCCGAGTGGTTGTATGGAAATTGAGTCCATCCCACATCAGACCAATGTGTTAGTCGAAGTGTACAATAGCTTGTCCTTTTTACTGTGTGATATTGAGCTCGGTTCACATCTCTCTCAGACCAGTGTGATAGTCTACATTAGCCTATCCTTATTGTGTGAGATTGAGCTCGGTCCACATCATTTTATCACAGCACCGATGTGATGGTTCACCGATACAAAATCCCACCCTTCCCTACTTTGTGTGCCTAAGTTAAAACCTTGCATTAATGCAATATCAATGTTGATAACTACAAAAGCCTTATGTTATTTACATTTTAATAAAGTACTTTGACAATCTCAGATGAAACACAAACGAGGGGTTTCCCCTTTGCCAATAGAAAAATGGCTCAGGTTAGATCCGAGATGAAACTCAAAGTGAAATGATCAAAGCGTTTCAAACTGATGGTCCACATATACAGCACAACCACTTAAAGGAGTCAACATGCGTTCATTATTTAAATCTTGTTATGAAACAAAGCACCAATTTACTTCCATCTGATCATGATAGAAAGTATGACAGATTAAAACGTTTATGTAACAACCCTAAAAGAGCACCGGGATAATGTTATTTCTTTATTTCGATTCCCATCTCCCAAGTCCTTCTCAAAACCCAATGAAGAGGTATATGAGACGTTGAGCAACGGAGAGCTATTTCCAGAGCGAATATTGCGAACACCAGGAATGATCGGTGAATATATCACACATTTCATTAATAACAATTGTAACGCTAATTGTTCCAAACAGAATTTACAAAGGGTTACTGGATCTTCTCGGTTTCTTCTGTGCAACCATAACTATTCCAGATTTAAGTAGAGAGCACATTTTTTTTCGAGAAATTAAAAAAAAAATCATCCTCGGAATGAAAGACGAAGATGATGACAACAGCATAACGTGTTGCAGCTGTATATTGACATTTTCTTCCATACAATCTTCACGTTGCAGTATCCAGGACTAGTTTTCCCATGATTCCTCGGTGGTGAATGACGTCACGATGTGATGCTGCAGCCTCGCTTAGTGGATATTCACGGGCTATTTTTGGTTGCAACCACCCACATTCTTGCCCTGCTGTGAATAAATTGTGCATCTCTTCCCATTCACTCTGTAAGTAAAAATAACAAAAAAAATCACAATAACGGTATCTAAATGAAAACTGGATATAACAGTTTAAAAGAAGGTTTGTTAAAAAACAAATGAGGCGCATTTTCATACTTGCTTGTTTAATAATAATAAAAAAAAAGCAAATTGTATTTCCAAAAAAAAAAAGGCAAGATGTCTAACCCCCACCCCCCAAAAAAAAACAAAAAAACAAAAAAAAACAAACAACTGAAAAGTTAGCAACTGCTTTATTAGACATGGCGTCATTGCACGTGTCTCTCAATATCTGACACTTTAGACTTGTATAAATTGATTATTGAATTATTTAAATTAAACCCTTAAACATCTAGGCCTATTGTTGTAGGAGTATTCTTGAAAGATTCATATAATTGATGACTTTTTTTATTTTTAGGAAAAAAAAGAGGGGAGGGGGGAGCAAACTACTAAGATTATTTCGGTAATTCGATTTCACGTGAAGCAAAAATTCAAATATTCAATAACGAATAGGGTCTACAAAATTGGCTTTTACTCTTATAGTTACCCGTAATGTTATAGAAACATAAAAACACGCAAGTTGGCCTGAAATAAATGTTGTTTTGTTTCATCTATTTTTGTCGAATACTATTATTCAATATTAAACAATAATATATTATAAAAGAAAAGCTGTTTACATGAACATGCTTAACAGTATTGAAAACATAATCTTCAGAATTTATAATGTTAGTTTGTTACTTGTACCAGCCTTGATAACTCCTAACCGCTCTTGAGGTCCGCATAATCTCCAACTTGGAGCCTAAGAGCTTTAGACCAGTATATAACACTAACATTCCCAGCAGTACAATAGCACGTTTCAGTAATTATGTGCTGTGTAGAACCAACACTTTTATCTACAGTCTTTTCACGGCTGTAAAAAAACCGAACTAATTGAAAGGGTACATGTACATTTTTTAGACTCACTTTAGCAGTCACTTTACCCTTACAACATGTAGTTTACAATGTGGTTTCCCCATGTAACTTACAGGAGTTGTTTCCCTTATATTGACCCCCATCACAGAGCATTCTTTAGTTACTGTTGAAAATGGGTCCCACTCGATATGACCTCTTGATCCCACAACCTGTAATATGAAAGGAAAGAAAAGTAATAATATTGATTTAAGTTATAAGGAGATTATCGGGAAAACATGAACATTTTGACCATACCAAGGAAGGAAAGAATGAATTATAAATTAATAATTTACTGTCGAAAAAGATGCTTCTTTTCAACCATAATTATTCTGAAAGTTTTAACCAACTCAATGAAGCTTGCACTGATGTGTGAAAACTCGATGTGCAAGTCATTTATCTAATATATACAACAAAGTTAAAAAAATGTGAAAAGGTCAAAGAACTTGGAACAAAAATGTTTCATTTTTCCTTTAAGCGTTTTTATTGAACATAGAAGACATGAAATTATAGGGAAGAATGAAATTTCTATTTTGGCATTCAAATATCAAACAAGGGGAAAAACTATTTTCAAACAAAGTTCGGGAGAGAAGACAAATATAACACTGCCATACTTTGAGCTTAAGTTGTAAATTTTTTTTTACTGTCTTTCAATAACTTCAGTGGACGTTCAATTTTTAGATAGAAAGCCACCATCATCATTATCTTCTTCCTCCTCCTCCTCCTCATCATCATCCTCTTTTTTCCTTCTTTTTTTTTTCTTCTTCTAATATTCCTCCTTCTCTTTCTCCTTTTCCTTATTTTCCTCCTCCTCCTTCGTCTTTTTCTTCTTCTTCTTCTTCTTCTTCTTCTTCTTCTTCTTCTTCTTCTTCTTCTTCTTCTTCTTCTTCTTCTTATTATTCTTCTTCTTCTTCTTCTTCTTCTTCTTCTTCTTCTTCTTCTTCTTCTTCTTCTTCTTCTTCTTCTTCTTCTTTTTCTTCTCCTCCTCCTCCTTCTTCTTCTCCTTCTTCTTTCTATTTTGTACACCGAATCAATTTAGCCTTCGCAGTAAAGTACGTGTCGATGCCATTGAAGTACCTTCAATGAAAGCAATTATTAATAATTCTTGTTCCGGCATTGGAGAGACAATGTCTGCATGTAACGTTTCTCACCAGTATCCTTCCTCGTAGCTTGATCAACTCGATATCCTTTTCGAGATTCACGTTGGCCACAACTTCGAGAATGACGTCAGCATCACCAACAGCATCCTACGTAAAAAAAAATTAAATTTTTGTTTTGGAAAAATACAATCAAAACTAATACAAAAAGAAGATATTCATGGTGAGATTCGATGAAAGAATATAACAACTTCACGGCAGAGATAAGGGAAAAAGTCAAAGCAGCGAAGGTGGATCTATTTTCAGTGGAAGACAATGACCATAAAACACCTCCAAATCCAGCGAAGAAATGTCTTCATATAATACAATGTTAAATCTGGGTAGGCTAAATCATTGGACAAATGCAGAGGAAACGGTTCTAACAATACTTGGGGTGTCAGAAATGATCCTCAGAACTTTAATTACTTTAAATACTGACTTTTTTTCAGGAAAATAAAACGATGAGCTCTAGGCTAACAAAATTATACACAATCATTGTATCCCTGACAGCATTTCGTTAAATAAACTCCTTAAAGCCACTCCCTAAAATTTGTTTCAAATTCTAAAAAGCTCCGAGTTCTAAATACGCATTTGAAAACCTGAGATTGTTTCTAATAAACAAAATTTTGTCGCTAAAACACGATAGGATGTCAAAAGAAAGGAAGAATTGACTATTGAATCACAGGTTAGGCCTGTACATAAAAGACATATTGGACAATTAAAGCATAACCTAAAACAGGCAAACCAATGACAGATTTGATAATCAAATCACAAAATAAACCTTTTCAACCAATGACAAATAGCACAAGCCAATGACAGACTTAACTATTGACCGAAATGTAAAACCCTGTAAACAATTAATAGTATTGAAGATTTTATCACAATCTAAAAGCTGCAAATCAATGATATATGTAACATTCTCACATGAAACCCTTTAGACCAATGACAGAATTTACATTTAAATAATCATGAAATCTGCAAACCACTGGATTTAGATTTAACATTTTCACTTGAAACCCTGCAAACAAACGACAGATTTAACATTCTCACATGAAACCTTACAAGCCAACAACAGATTTAACATTCCGACATGAAACCCTGCAAACTAGAGACAGATTTAGCATTCTCACTTGAAAACTTGCAAACCAATGACGGATTAAACATTCTCACATTAAACTTGCAAACCAAAGTATGACTGACCTTGATAGTATGGATTTTACTTTCGTCCCTGTGGTTGACCACTAAGTCCGCCCCAAGCTCCTTCAGCAGGTCCAGTCCGTCATTAGTGCCGGCCGTACCCACAACGCTCAGTCCCAGGGCTTTGCTAATCTGGACAGCTGCCATACCCACCTAGTCAAGGATGAGAAATCGGCTGAGAATGACTTAAGCTTTCATAAAGTTGATGTGGATTATCATTCTGGAACTGGACATTGGTAAGATTTAATTAATGGCACAAGCCAAAGTTAGCTTCTTCAATTCCAAAAGATTGAAAGGTATAATCCAGAGATGACTCTTAACTTCTGGAGGATAAAGATCTTGTCAAAGCTTGGGATTACTGCATTTATCAGTTATCTTCTAGCACACCAGACAGCACTTTCTGTACTATGCAAGTTGAGAAACGCAAAGTGGTTCAAAAGGACATGATGGCCTTCAGCATCCGCAGATATGTTAAAGCATCTTCTTCTTCGTAGACATATATGACTTATAAGTTTATTAATGCATCCCCTTCATTTGATAATGACATGAAGCTGTCTTGTTTTATCTTATGTATCCCTATGCGCCCTTTATTTCTTTAGTTTAGAAATGTACCTGTTATTTTACGGCATCATTTTCTCTCCAGAACGTCAATGAAACATGAATGCTAGATTTTTAATATCTTTAAACTACAAGTACTCAAGAAAAAAAATTGTATTTTTTTTTCATTTTGCTGG
>JAWDGP010006327.1:5000-12125 GCA_033675545.1 Elysia crispata | reverse complement strand
CTGTAGGCTGGTATAGGCTGGTATAGAACTTTTATTTATTTGTGGCAGTAGTAGTAGGGCTTTAGAACTGATCTTTATTGTGTCAATTATGAGCTTGTGGGTGGAGCCACTTGCGCTTCTAGCTTGTTAGTATACTTAGTTTAATGGCGGGAAATTAGTCTCCGCCCCTCTAGCGGTTTATTCTTTTTTTTTCTTTAATAATTCGGAAGATACTTTGTTCTTTTATTCCTGTCCAGCTGCCCAGAGAAGCTTTTCTTCGGTCGGCTTTGGACGTACTTTGATCGGGGGATGCTGGAATCGTACGTAGATGTAACGATGGCTTCCGTTGATTCTATGATCTCGGTCGGGTGATGTTTTAGTTGGGGAAACGGGTTGTACCGATCGACGGAGTCGATTTTCCTCGGTCGGCATTGGCCCTTGTCCTGGGGACGAACTGGGAAACCAGGGAAGTCTTTGACCGGGGGCCTTGCCGACTGAACTTGTACTATAAATTGTAGAGCTTGGAAAGACTCCTTGTCGGTATCTTTTTGGAGTATCTGGAGGCCACGTTGGATAGTACTAGTAGTATTGTTTGGAATTTTAGTGAGAAGTTATGGTGGATATTATTGAACTATTGCGCAAGCTACTTGTGTTGGATTATCATTTGTTTTAATTCTACGTGATTATCACCGTGACTCGGGGTAAGTTGTTGCAAAGCTTAAGTTAGGTGTATTTAGCGCGAGGCCATGTCCTTGTAAATTTAACAGATTCTAAGTACTATTACTGTAAGTATTAATTTCCTCCCTTCAGACATTCATTGACTCAAATGACACACGACTGATTTTATTATTCCTATGATGCTATGAATTTCCCTCTCTAAATATTATGTTAACCTTTGTCCTTACCTATTTAATTATTGATTGTAAGTTATGATCACCTCTTTAATCTGGAGAAGTATTCCCCTAAACTAAGTTTTGTTTACATTGCCAGTGCTGTATGATTTAACTGGCAGATTATCAATATTCTGTATAAGATGTAGATCCAGTCTTGTAATAAATTACATTTGTTAACAAGAGTATCTAAAGTCTACCGTCTATGCAAGATGGGCTTGGCGCGCCCCTTCTCCCCAGCTTTGGAGAGTAACTGGCCACGGCCTCTTTGAACTGACGCTCTCATTTGAGAAGTCGGGTGATTGCTGCGTCAGTGCTAGGCGTTGGTCACGCTCGAAGTTTCGCGCCCGGGGCGATCTTGAATCCCATCTTCCCCCCTCTAGTCTCTAATTGATTACCTGAGACTATGGACCAATGGCAAGGCCACCACGTGGTACGTAGGCCAAGCCAGGGGCGGTCGCAATTATGCAAATAAGATTGTGCCTGATACAGGGGAGTAAGTAGGATTGACCTTGACTGTTAGATTTAGAACATGACATTTGATTATGCTTGTTCTGCTAGGTTGAACTTTCACTTAAGGTTCAATAAAATGATTGATGATTATCTTAATTGATTCCGCTGTATGTCTAATGTTATGTTTTTTTCTTTTCTTTCTCAGCGTTGGCTGACTATTAGGCATTTTGTTTGGATATTTTCTATTTTGACTATTAGGCATTTTGACTACCGGTATAAAACATTTTCATTAGGCATTTTGTTTAGTCCTTAGTATCTTCTGTTCTGACCATTTTGTTAGTATCTTCTACTTAGTATTCTGGCCATTGTGTTTTAGTATCTGATCTTAGTATAATATCTGCACTTTATCTTGAGTATCTGCTTGGCGCTTATCATTCTGACCATTTGTTAGTACCCTTTATTGCCTAATTGCTTGGGGATCATCTTTGCATTTTGTATTTTATTCTTTGAGAATTGCCTTAATTCATTAATAATTGAATATTCGTGGAATAAACATATTAAAGGTGATAACTTTAACTTCTTCTATTTTGTGTTCTTCCTTTCTGGAGTGTAGGTTCTAGCTATTTTGTTCTTGTCAAGTCTCGACACCCACTCGTATTAGTTAGAGAACAGTGGCCTTAGTACTCCAATGATACTCAAGGACCCAAGAAAGTAAACTCTTTAGTATTGCACGGCTGCTAGGCACGCTACCATAACCAGTTTAAACCTGCAATTGTAGCAATAGGAAGAAGCACTGAGCTTCTATAGATAACTAGACCAGTGGGTCCTATTGCAGTCGTGACTAAGTTAGTTTAGGGAATCCACCCAGCTAGGTCGGGTTACATTTACAGCCATCTATAATTTGCCATAAGTCCTGAACGGTCAAGGGACAGATTTTATTCCAGATTACATGAGAGAAGTGTGCAAGCTATTTTAAATAAAAACTGCAAAGTGCCATGAGCGAAGACTGATTTAAATTTAATGGTAATTTAAAGAAGATGCTTAAGAGACTTTGTAGCGAACAAGTAAGAATGTTGTGATATGTAGATCTATCTATCTATCTATCTATCTATCTATCTGTCTGTCTAGCTTTCTAGCTATCTACCTATCGGTCTATTTTTCTTTCTATCTATCTACCCATCTGTCTATCTATCTTTCTATCTATTTATGTATCTGCCTATCTATCTTTCTTTCTATCTATCTCTCTATCTATTTCTTCATCAACCTATCAGTCTATCTATTTATTCAACTACCTATCTTTAAACGATAGATAGATAGATAGATAGATAAATAGATAGATAGATAGATAGATAGATAGATAGATAGATCAAGGGAAGAAGTATTCTTATGGAAGGTGAGAGAGGGGGAGGGGATTAGAGAGAATGAGAGATCGAGCGATGGAAAGAAAGAGAGAAGGCACAGAAATCAAGTGATATACAAAGAATGAAACAAGGAGAAAGAAAAAAAAAACTGGTGAGAAGGAAAGAGAGAGAGAGAAAGAAGGATATGGCAGTAGGGGAAAAACTTTCGAAAATGTAAACTGAAAGCCTAGTATTACCAAGACAGCATGAGGTCAGGAGATGAAGACAATCAAAGTAACTTATTTTAGATCGAAATTTAGAAATTTTTAGATTTGCTTCTACGCTCTGAGTATTCTTACTAAAAAAAAAAGAATAAAAAATAAAGAGCTACTGAAATACAAGGGTTAAACGTTCCGTCAATATAAGAAATGAGATAAATACGAGTGGCTTGAATTCCAAGGTGAAAATCTTTCAAGGAGAAAAATAAAATATTTCAACATCTAACAGTAAGTGCATAGTAATTGTTGTTAACGTTGGCATAAATAACGTGTGTGTTATTTTCGACGTCTCATATTTTTTTCTTTTTTTTTTTTTGGTTCGTTTGTTTCTCCAGTATTTCCGAAACCTAATGGAGAAAAGAGATGTAAAAAAGAATAACTGATAACTTTCCCTCACGTGATGTTGAGTATATCTAGAAATTTACAAAAGGCTCTGGTAATAACGAAATTCTTCAGTTTGAAAATGATATCAAGCTACTTCGAAAACTATCTCTGCTTTTTTATCTGTAAGCAAGATGCTACATTCCCAGGGTGCTAGTCAAAAGACCTATTTCAACATTTCTAAAAAAGAGAATCAACATTGGAGCGAAACACATTTCAATTAGCCTGTCCGTGAGCTTAAAATGGAAACAATGGAATCAATTTTATTGAGGAAAAAAGTTTTTGAAAGACTACATAAACTTACTCAGAAAACCTGACACAATTTATTTAAATCAAACGAAAAGTTGAGATTTTTAAGTTGTTTACTTTTTTATTTTCTATTTCTAAGTATGTCGAATTTCACAAGAATTTTCAAGAAAAAAAATGTGTCTGGGTTTCGCTTGATAGAACTATCTGACTGTATTCTTCTATCTACCCGTTAGTCGGTCTATACCTATCTGGCCTATCTATCTGACTGTATTCTTCTATCTACCCGTTAGTCGGTCTATACCTATCTGGCCTATCTATCTGACTGTGTTCTTCTATCTACCCGTTAGTCGGTCTATACCTATCTGGCCTATCTATCTGACTTTCTATATCCTTTAAATTTCCAAAATCAATAAAGAGTTAAACTAGAGGATCTTTCAGAAATTGTAAGTGAAATAGTATTTTATTTTTTTTTCAATCGATGTATATATGTATGTTTGAATAAATGTATTTTGTATGTATCATGTGTGTTTGAGTGTATTATATTTATATATATATATATATATATATATATATATATATGTCTATAAGTGTGCATGTATGTATTTATCAATCTATCTATCTATTTACCTTCCTCACTACAGTTTGATATTCCTATTAGTATATTTATTTATTTAGCTTCCTCATTACAGTTTTATCTAGCTAACCATCTCTCTATATTTTTTATCTGTTATATATATATATATATATATATACATATAAACACACATATATATATATATATATATGTGTGTATGTGTGTTTGTATATATACATAAATATATAAAACGTAAAAACACAAAGAAAGAGAGAGAGGGAAACGGAGAGAAAAAGAGACACAGACAGAGACAGAGAGAGCGAGAAAGAGAGAGAGAGAGACACACAGAGAGAGCAAGGAAGAAAGAGACAGAGACACAGAGAGAGAGAGAGAGAGAGAGAGAGAGAGAGAGAGAGAGAGAGAGAGAGAGAGAGAGAGAGACAGAGAGAGAGAGAGAGAGAGAGAGAAAGAGAGAGAGAGAGAGAGAGAGAGAGAGAGAGAGAGAGAGAGACAGAGAGCGATAAAGAGAAAGAGAGAAAGATAGAGGCAGAGAGAGACAGAGAGAGACAAACAGCGAGAAAGAGAGAAAGGGATAGAGAAAGAGAAAAACAGAGAGAGAGACAGAGACAGACAGACAGACAAAGACTGATTGACAGAGACAGACATACAGAGAGACAGAGAGAGACAGACATACAAAGAGAGAGACAGAAACACAGAGACAGAGAGAGACAAACAGCGAGAAAGAGAGAGAGGGATAGAGAAAGAGAAAAACAGAGAAAGAGACAGAGACAGACTGACAGACAAACAGAGAGACAGACTAGACAGACAGACAAAGACTGAAAGACAGAGACAGACATACAGAGAGACATAGAGAGACAGACATACAGAGAGAGAGACAGAGACAGAGAGAGAAAGACATACAAAGAGAGAGACAGAGACAGGGAGAGACGAATCAAGATGAGAGATGAGAGGCAAAGGCGAATACCATAGATAGATGAACGTCGACAGTTGATGCAGAGGTGTAGAAAGTTCTGGAAAACACAAACTGTTATTGTCTCGACCTGTCCCTGGGTGTTTCTTCTGGTGCTTCGTGTCCATTCTGCAGATGACGATTCGATTGTCACCCTTGTGTGGGTTTTTTTTATCTCTTGATGAAGAGTAAGAGTGCAATTTGTTTATGTTTGTTTGTTTTTGTTTTTGTTTTGTTTTGTTTTTTTTTCTGGGGGGGTGTTCTGTTGGTTTTTTTTTAGTTTTTTTTTTTTTTTGCTTTGTTTTTTTTTTTTAGTTTTGTTTTGTTTCGTTTTGTCTTCATTCTTTTTTTTTTCCTTTTTATAAAAATTGCATCCGAAATATGACTGACTGGCCTTTCCATATGTGGGCGCCAATCTTCTATCCAAGAGGTCTTAAGGTGACCTTCCAATTGTTTTCATCAAAGGAGAAGTTGATATTTCGCAACGATTTTTAATGAGAGGGGGAATTTGGAATATGAATAATTAACAGTTGGAATTCTCGGTATAATTTGTTCTTGCTTTGTCATTTAATGTAAGAACCGATATCACTTCAAAATATTTTGGATGACTTTACGCAATTTGTTTATAATCGTGAATTTATATCTATAGATTTGGAGAGTTGCACAGTCGAAATGCGACGTGGTTTGGCCAAGAACATTACTAAATCGGTTCAATTGTTAGATTTTGGTCTAGCCGAGATAGGAATATTTCGGGTAAACCTCACACGGAATAGGTACATTGAATTTGGGCACTCTTCGTTTTCAATGTCAAAACTAAACTGGAGGCCGTTTTTGGTTCAGTAGTTTGGAATCGAGTTTCTATTCTATCCTGTGTATGTTTCTAAAAAAATCCTTAAAGTAAATTACTATATATAGTTTGATTCTCGTTTATCAACAAAATCCTCCTTTACAGCCATGAGTTAATAATTCAACGCGATGATCATAATTAATTTTATCATTTCTACCAGAAGTATTGTGTTCGTCAGCTTCAATGTCTTTTTATCGTCATCATCATCATCATCATCATCATCATCATAATAGTAATAATAATAATAATAATAATAATAATAACAATAATAATAATAATAATAATAATAATAATAATAATAATAATAATAATAATAATAATAACTGTAATCATCATCATTCTAAGCATGGTCATCATCATCATCATCATCATCATCAATATAATCATCATCTTCATCATCATCATCATCACCATCATCATTATTATCATCATCGCAATGGCTACATTATTATTACCTATATCCTTGTTATCTTTATCATTAGCATAGCCATCTTGTCACACTCCCCATTCAAACAGACCAATATAACGCCTATATTTTGCTGTGATCGGTTGGTGGTTGGATGAATGACTCTGTTGATCTCGAAGCGTTGGCTTAGTCTGCTGGAATTCTTTGATAAAGCGGTACATCGAGGGTGCTTGAGTACCTAGCCTCATTCAACCTGTATACATGCATAAAGTTGTCTTGGCACAAGACTAGGAAGAGAAGAGAGATTGATATAGAGACAGGGAAGAGAGATAAAGAGAGGAAGAGGTTAAGTGAGAGAGAGAGAGAGAGAGAGAGAGAGAGAGAGAGAGAGAGAGAGAGAGAGAGAGAGAGAGAGAGAGAGAGAGATAAAGAGAGGAAGAGGTTAAGTGAGAGAGAGAGAGAGAGAGAGAGAGAGAGAGAGAGAGAGAGAGAGAGAGAGAGAGAGAGAGAGAGAGAGAGAGAGAGAGAGAGAGAGAGAGACAAAGGCTAAGAAGGAGCATGCACACTACTTTACAATTACGGGACAAAAAAAAAAGGAAAACATTTCGCTTTTAGTGCGGTGTAGTTATAAAGGACAGAGTCAAAAACGGATCTAGAAAGCCTTATGACTATAGGTTTACTTGTGAAAGTGTCTGGCTTGAAGTGGCTATAGAGAGCAGTCTGTTGAGCGAAATAAACAAAAGAAGGCTCAGATTCAC
>JAWDGP010006326.1:0-13079 GCA_033675545.1 Elysia crispata | reverse complement strand
TTGTTTCAAGTGGATGAAATGTATTTTCAAATAGTATTCAAGTACTTGCAATGAATGCATTTTTTTTTAATTGGGGAATGCATTTTAATTTATTTTTTATCTAAATTGAACTACACATGAATTTGACGATGCTTTTTTTTTTTTTGCAAATATTGGCAAACTTCGGTAATTTTTTTTTTATGTTTTCATTGTCAACATGAAGGGACAGGTCTTTTGATTCCTATAGTTATACCCTTATAAAACTCCTTATTAGTTCTTCTCGTATCATTATCTATCCTACTTCCTTTGAAATCCCTTCCCCACGTTTTTCACTCTCTCTTCTTATCATTTACTCCACAGTTATTTCATGCTTTTTTTCTCCTTCGATATACACTTTATGTCCATCATCTCTGTCTGTCTGTCTGTCAGTCTCTCTATCTCTCTCTCTTTCTCTGTGTCTCTCCCCCTCTCTCTCTATCTCTCTATCTCCCTCCTCCCCTCTCTCTCTATCTGAGTTTATTCATTGATCTTCAGTTGATAGATGCAAGATGAAGTTTAGGTAAAATTTATCTACAATCTAGACAGAAACGGGCTATTAAAGGGCCATATCAACAGAAATGAAAGCAATTGCTACAACAAATTTGAATGGTGTGTGTATATATATATATATATATATATATATATATATATATATATATTTTATATAGTTTGAAGATAAGGAGAAATAATTGTAGTAGGGAGAATGCTCAACTGTAGGGTAATACACTCAACACTAAGATCTTACCTTAAATGTCCATGCATACTACACTTGCTGTTTCAAGCGGAGGACAAAGCTGTCGCCTGTCCTCCGCTCTCTGCTAGGCTATACACTGAGGTGTGTTTGCTTGCAATTTGCTTGAACACGTTCCGACCTTGTGTTGTTGTTTATTTTCGTTTCCGGGCCGCATGATAGTTTTGTAGTAAATAAGTTTTAGGAACCCTCGAGCTTGTAGGAACACAAGACACCTATATAGGAATCACAGAAAATGAGTTCAAAAACCAGATACAAAATCAGCACACGTCCAGCAAATTCAACCTGAAGAAATCCGTACAACTTTTGAAAGTGAATTCACATGGAAACTACAGAATCTAAACCGAATACCACTTATCATGGGCTGCTTAATCGAAAAGAAGCGCAGCCGCCTACATACTCCAGCAGCGACAAACAGGATGCGACCTTTGCATAGCAGAAAAATACTTCATTCTACACACAAAACCAAGCATCAACTAAAGAAGAGGAAATATTTTCATCGAGCCCCCACCGGAAGAAACATTTACTACAAAACTATCAGTGGCCCGGAAACGAAAATGAACAACACAAGGTCGGATCGGCAAGCGCAAACGAACACACCTCAGTCATACCCGAAGAGAGCGGAGGACAGGCGACAGCTTTATCCTCCGCAAGCTACACAAGTAGTATGCATGGAAATTGCCATGGTAAGATCTTCTAGATTTATATATATATATATATATATATATATATATATATATATATATATATATATACATATTTATAAAATATTTATTTTAAGAAATTAAAAGAAACCACAACTCAAGAATACATTAATGGGTTGGTAATTTTTTAGTTAGGTACTTCACATAAAAAAATCAACAGTTTCAGAGCTTGATCCTGTTCAAACAAAGCTGCTAGGAGTCTTTTACAAATGTTATTAAATTATATTTCCTGAATTCTACCTGTGCGGATGGATACTGCTTTATGACCTTTCTTGCAAAGAAAACAAGCATCCATTAGGCAAATGGGGCTGAAAAGATTGTTTCATTTCTCAGAGCACCTTAGCCTATGTGGTTTGAAATAAGAATTACTCGATAGCTGGTAGGTCTCTATCAAAGCTATAGTAAATGTTAATCATATACAGCCTTCTTATTTTTTAAGATATCCTGCATTAGAGAAACTGATTCAATGAATGGCATTGTTTACAACAGTGTTAATCAAGTTTAATATTGAGATTTTTACAGATAAAAAATTTCAAAAGGGAAAAAATGTTATAACTACTTTGAGATTTTGATTAAAAGGTTTACCCCTATATTATGACACCTGTTCTTTTATTACTGACAGTAGCAGTCAAATACTTTTTAGGAAATTTTTATCCATGTTTATGAAAGGTGAAGATTGTAGGGAATTGGTTCATTTTTTTGCTATTTTAGACGGCTTAAAGTAGGATTTAATCGGTATGTACAATGGTATGCTATATTTGCTATTGACATTCAACTTGTCCACAAAATGTTATTGAAATAATTTTAGAAACAGCATAAACCTGCGAAAAAATGCATTTGTGACCATGGTAAGATAAATCAACATGAAATGGGTTAATAATAGAAGCTATTTATATCTTACTGCAACTTCTACAGGGTGTCCATTTCAATCCATTTTCGATAATTTATGAAAATTTTTCAAAGATAACACAATTAAATGCGAAATACAGCACTCGATCCAGAGTCTAAAAAATGTACAATTAAAACAGCCTCAATAAAAGAATAGAGTAAAATTATTGTTTTAAAAAGCAGGTGTGCACTAAAGGAGAAAACAAAATGAGGTAGGATACTAAAAGTAACAAAAATGTTTAAACCAAAATATTTGCCCAAGTTATATTTATTCTTCGAAGTTCACCAGATTATCCTAAATGGTTTCTGTAGTCCCTAGAAATCTAGTTTGACATAATTCTGTTGTAATAGAAGTTGGTAATATTGGTAGCATTAATCTTGAAGCTCTTTTTCACAAACTGTACTATCTTAGTGAAAAATTGGCTCCGACATAACGACATTTCTGCTCAATTGAGAGAGAAAAGGAGAGCAGGTAAAGAGTAGTTTCAAATTTAATGAAGTGTGGATTCCCCCAAATGCTCCTATTTTGACACTTTCCTGGGATTAGAAAATAATATTAAAGTGCAGGATATGTGTACGAGCCCTCTTGTTTCTACTATCATTAAGATATTTTTAACTAAAATGCTTATGGGGAGCACATCTCTTCCCTATCAGACAGTCATTAAAACTAAGTATAGAAACTTTATATTAAAAACTTTTTTAATGAGTCCAGACATAGTTCATAGGTCGATTTTGAAAGATTTCTGTAAACAGGTTGCACCTATATTCAACAAAATATCAACGAATGCAAACGATATAAGGCCTAAAGTGCTACTATCTTTGGCTTTTTAAAAGTTTCTATAATCTGTTCAACATATTCGGACATGTTTTGCAGGAACTGTAATTCTGTGACTTTCAACTGCAACTCGCTAAGACGGTCACCAGTGTCTTTTAGAGCAAAAAAACTCTAAGATAACAGATAAAATTCATTTTAATTCCAATGATTTCACAGCTTTTATGATTCAAAATTGAGTTTACATTTTTTTTGGTAATTATTTCCCGCTCCAGCTAGATATAATTGAATCGTTTAGATGACGTTTTATTTATAAATGTTCTCACGTCAGCCCTAAATTTATCTTCCTATCTTAGTAAATCTTTGAAAAATTTAGAAAAAGAGTGCATTTCCTATAAAAGTTTGATTCTACCACAAAAACTGTAAAGGTCAACCTAGATGTTTTCTCTAATATAAGAATTGAGCTTTTCTTCAAAACATAAGCGCATTCTCTCGCAAACACAAAAATACAGACTTACTGTTATGTGTAGGATTTCTAATGTTGCAGATGCGAAACATGGAGACATTCACAGGTTTTGAAAACGTTAATCTCCACCAGCCAATACCAGAGTTCTTCTTCGTTTGAGTACACATAGCTAACTGGGAGCTTTTATTGTCTTTAATATCCAGCTTGCCATCCACAGCATGTGAAGAGTTCCATAATTCAAATGTTGTTGACTGCATGGTTTCCTGCTTTAAAGCCATGTTACGACCTAAACAACAATCATATCTAAAAACTTAATACAGTATTTCAAGATTAAAATGGCAACGTATTTCAACTCAAAAAGGGCAATCATTTTTTTAAATCCCATTGTCTTCATTTATCACTCTCGAATGAAAAAAGGGTTTTCACAAAGTTTATCTCACATGGATTAAAAGTCTGACCTCCCTATACAAATGTCAAACAGCTTTCACAGGCATATACATTTTACTTTTTTGTTAATAAAATATATTGCCTGGTCCATAATGTTTTGTGGGATGACGGATATCACACTGTACGAAAATATTTGAATATTTAAACAAGGCCTTTGAAATGAAATCGAAAATATTTGCTATATGCAACAATATTTTCTAACTGATGAAAACTCTTTTAATGTATATTATATTTTTAATTTTAGCCATGATAAAGCAAAATTGTATCGCTGCTTCATTTTATAAACTAAAAACTGCTGCGTTTTGAGAGGAAAAATTGTCCCGTTTGTAAATAATCCCAATTAAAAAAATAACATGCTTTTGTTTTGAAGTTCATAGTTAATTGTTAAGGTAGAAATATTTGCTTTATCATTTATCAATCTGTAATGTTCAATTTTGTTTCATGTAAATAAAACCATTAATATTAATTTTTGCGGTAGGTCTATCGACAATAAGGAATGAAAGTAATTTTAATTCATTTTATTATCAAGCTCAGATTCAGCAGACGTGTCCGTAAGATTAAATGTAAAAAGGTAAGTAATAGTCAAGGGAGTCATCGAAGTTTTTTTTTTTTTAACGCTGTTAATCCTAAAATGGGATTGAAGGTTAATGTAAGAAAATGGCAGCTCGCAAAATCAGTTATGTGATCTTCGTTACTCCTTGATGAGGTTATGAAAACCCCAGCGGGTAATTGTGGTATACTTTTAAAGTCCGCATAATTAATAAATTATTGGTAAATTATGCAACTTTTTTAACGGCTTAAAGACAACTGACATCACCAAGCTTTTATGAAAAGTGGTCTTAATTATCTTTTAAAGCTTAGAATCAAGCAACTAAAAAGATTAAAACTGAATTAAGACACAGGAGCCACATCTTTGGAAGAACAGAAAGTATGCGTACTTATCGCTTACACTAGCAACATGACTGTGTTACTTTACATGCGTTTTAAAGATATGCGTAGGAACGGTAACACTTTTAAATGAAAATTGTTTCTTTTATCCAACAATATTTCTGGTTTCTTTCCATAAGTCTTTACTTGAACTAAGTGATATAAATTAGACTTAAACATAAATCAGTTTCAGTAACTTTGTGCCATTTAGGTTATGGGAATTTTTTGCCGAAATTAAGGAATTAGTTTTCTGGGTTAAATATACACCTACAACACACCACAAGAAAAAGCTTTAAAACTAAGGCCCTGTCTACGTACATATGAGCGGAATGAGTGTGAAAGATGTAACGACAAATGGTTCGAATTTTAGTTTGTTTTCGGCTTCTATGTCTTGTCCCGAAAGCTGCGTTGTGATTGGTTGAATGGTCACCGCTTTTCATTAAGAAGAAATTTTATTGTTTCAGAGAACTGCAAATTTGTTATCCTGTAATGTCAATTCAACACCCAGACTGTAGAGTTTAAAAAGTAAAATATTGTTACATCAATTTTTGCAGAAACACCACTTTTTTCCCTTTATTTCGAATATCCACTTCCAAATAGACAAATAGACATCAATTTATTCAGTCTCCAATGCGTTGAGCACAAAACAGCTACACGTTTTGATCGTTTAATTAGTAAACATGCTTTTTTCTACTTTTAAAAAAGTAAGTACACCCTGACTACAGAGCTGTATAAGTTAAGAATGTCATACTGAGTGTTTTCTATTGATAAATTGCTTTTTTTTATGTACTGGTCTGCTGGCCTGTCGCGCAAAAATTAAAGCATGGACCAAGGGAAAAAAAGCCAACACGTGCTGATTAAGAATTCTTATATACTTCTTACATTTGAATCAAGTGACAGCATAACTGTTCATTTACCCAAATCAAATCTGATTACCTTTTGTTATTTCGAAAATTGGATATTATATCTATAAATGACGAATTATTTCCATGTCTTTGTAATTAATAACCTAATATTGCATTGCTCTTAATTGTAAAAGGAATGCTACTCTTTATGGTAATATAACAAAACATTTCATGATAACCTACAACAACTCTTTGTTCATACCTGCACTAATATAGAGTGAACAAAGAGATTTAACGCCTTCTCCATAGAGATAGAAAGTCGTCACAGCGTTCTGTATGTTGCAGATGATATCGTAAGTTCTTTTGTCAACCATAGCTGTTCTCTCTTTTGTGTCACACGTCATGGCCTTCCTACTGCCATTCAATTCATAGCCAAAATGTATCTCATTAGTCTTGGCTGTGGAGATTTCGTAAAATATTGAATCGATCAAAATTTTCTACGATGAATACACACTTATAAAATTGATCATTGCTTTACACTTTATATCGCACTTATAATTTGTGAAACGTTCTATTGCAAGCGTCAAAAATCTATTGGATTCAAAAAGAAATATACAACAAGATGCGAAGAGAGAAAATAATCATTGACAAAGAAAATTCAAGTTACTTGTATAGAGGAGTATGTAAAATAATGTCTAATTGAGTTTAAAAAAAATGAATCTACAAGGAATCATTTTGAATCTGTTACCTTTATCTTGAAGTACAACCCTGACCCAAGAGATAGGTATTGAAGTCACCGGCGAAATGTACACAGTCCAGAGTTTCCGTTCGTTGCAAGTGGTGTCATTCCTATCTGTTAACCAAGTTAGGTCGTTAAGGTATCTGTCATAAGACTTGAACGCCATAGATGCTGTCAAGGAAATCGACCAAAATTGGGTGTGTGAAATGACACGTTGAATTAGTTCAAATTCAAATATTACTACTACTACTACTACTACTACTACTACTACTACTACTACTACTACTACTACTACTACTACTACTACTACTACTACTACTACTACTACTACTACTACTACTACTACTACTACTACTACTACTACTACTACTACTACTACTACTACTACTACTACTACTACTGCTACTACTGCTGCTGCTGCTGCTGCTGCTGCTACTACTACCACTTATACAACTACAACTACTACTACTACTACTACTATTACTACTACTACTGCTACTACTACTTACTACTACTACTACTACTACTACTACTACTACTACTACTACTACTACTACTACTACTACTACTACTACTACTACTACTACTACTACTACTACTACTCTACTACTACCACTACCTACTACTACTACTACTACTACTACTACTTCTACTACTATTTCTTCTACTACTAATACTACTAATACTACTACTACTACTACTACTACTACTACTACTACTAATAATAATAATAATAATAATAATAATAATAATAATAATAATAACATTTTTATATTATATAGCGCGTGGCATGAAATATTGCAGTAAATCATTCTTTACGACTTCTCCAGAGAGACATAAAAAAATCTTTAAAAAAATTTTTTTTTTGTTAATATGCTTCGTTTTTTTTTTTAAATTTTTTTTTCAATAAGGCTTTTCTCAATGCCCTACGAAATATTTTGATCTGTCAAATTCAGGTGATAACACAAATCTCTTCGTAGAAATTACTTTTAGTATTTGTAATTACTACTGACATTTTCAAAATACTTGTTATGCAATTCAATAGCACTACACATACCACTGATTTTGTTAAGAACATGTTTTGGAACGTTTTTCTGACTTTTTTTCTTTCTTTTAGAAATATTTTTGTTTAGAAACGCTTAAAACAGTTATGATTTTTTTTTTAATTTTTTCATATGATTCAGTTATTTGAAAAATGAAAACGGTTTTATTGCGCTTAGCGGATCTAAAAATCTATATCCTATATGGTTTTTTGTAGTCTGATATGCTTTATTTTTAACTTTCAGTTTTGATAATTATCGGTCTATTACAAAATATAGTTTTTTAAGAAATATTTTCTATAAAATTTTGTGCGTGGAAAAAATAACAACATACAGACATATATTGTTTATTGTAAAAAAAAAAAATAAAAAAGGGCGACATAAAAAGGTGGAACTGAAAATGAAATGTGAAATATTTAAAGGTGCCAATTATAGTATCTCTCTCTCTCTCTCTCTCTCTCTCTCTCTCTCTCTCTCTCTCTCTCTCTCTCTCTCTCTCTCTCTCTCTCTCTCTCTATCTATCTCTATGTCTCTATTATTTGAAGCCCTTTTAAGAGAAACTGTTGTAACTAGTTTGCTGGGTTTTTTTCTATTAAAAAATAAAAAAAATGAAAGAGAAAAAACCCGAAAGAAAAAATTTATTAAACCACGGAATCTTTCCCACGCGCAAGGAATATGACAAAGTTTGTAATAAAAACATAGCAAAATTGCATGAAAATAAAACCAGGTTGCCAATTGCATTTTATCACGGCAATGCCTTGCAGCAGTTCATTAATTGTGTCAAATATTGCAATATGAGAGAAACAAATAAAACCTTAGAAATTTGTTTATATACTACTATCTTATTAAGATTAGTAATGCTTTTTTTAGAGTAGTCCTTAAACATTCAGCCCTTAAGCTCTGAAATAAAACACGTGGAATGAAATGTTTACAGCAAAAAGCAGGTCCCGCTCTTATTAGGGTAGGCGATCATGACCTTCCACGCATCTCTATCCCTCGTCGCTGTCAGTGTTTCTGTCACTCTTTCTACTTTGAGCCACTTTGTTAGTCCATCCAACTTCGTTTAATTAACGCTGTTGTACCCTGCTCCATTTTCCCTCGATTATTTATGTTGTAACAAGATGTCCTAGTTTCTCTGTTCTTACCACATGGTCAAAAAAGGCTTTCACGAATTCTGTTTATGAATGATCTTGTTGCGTCGGCTTCTTGTAATACTGTTTCGTTTTATTTCTTTGCAGACCGTGAGATGTGTAGCATTCTGCGAAGGAACCACAATTCTGATGGCTCAAGTTTCTTTTGTACCTGTTTTGAAATTGTTCAGGTCTCGCATCCATAAACATCAAAATGGGTTCAATATAGCACTCATGGCTTCTTCTTGTGTGAATCGAGATATGTTTATTTGTTAAATCTGCCTTCAGTCTCGGAAAATTCTTTTTTGCTGGAGCTATTCTTGATGCAATTTTAGTGTTGTTGTGTTCATCACTTGATATTAAAGAAGCAAAGTATTTGAATTGATTTCTTTGCTTGAGTTTATTCCCAATGATAATGATGTTGATTTGTTCACACTCATTGTTTCGATTAATAATGGTTACTTCTGTCTTTTTGCTATTCAGTTTCTTGTTTAATGCTTTTTTTTTCAACGATGTCTAATAACTTTCGCAAGTTTTCTTTATTTTCTGAAATTAATACAGTGTCATAAGCGCATCTCAAGTTGTTTACGTTGTGTGGTCCTACTTTAATTCACACACACAATTACTTTAATTAAAGATTTATGTATTAGAAGTCTTTAAAACGATTCATGAAATAGATGCAATAATCTGAACTACGTAGGGCATTTTGTTTTGCTATCACTCTTGAGTTGCGTCGATAAAATATACAATACACCTTAACAGTGCCTTAAAAGGCGGCCCTCATTAATAATAATATTCCTTATTTCGTCTCCACATTACTTTTCCTATTATTTTTCCAAAATCTTACTTTTTATATTCTTAGATAAAACATTAGAGATATAGTGGATAGAAAAGATCAAAGTTTTTTTATTGATTTGTTTCTCTGTTTAAAAAAATCAACATAATATATCAAATTAAAACAAAAATCAACTTACATTGAGCTTTTAGGTTTTAATCACGACATAGACGTTGGCTTTAGCCATACATTATTTCTGGAATTGAATATCCTAAACGGTTAACCCCACCACGACAATGCGCACCGGGGTTACGGGCTGGTCAGAATGTCTTCGTGAAGAATTCTAAACTGCTGTCCTAGAAAGGCGTTTAGAAATTTTTTTTTTCAGTATTTTAAACGTGTAAGTCAGTTTTCATGAAATTATTCAAAGAAACCCACCAATTAATGTTACACACACGTGCAGATGATATTTTCAAACACTATGTGCTCGTGACTAAGTTCGAACCTGTTCAGGTGGCTTTTGAAACGTTTTTTTTAGACGGTTAGAAACATACAACGACGTTTTGCTGCGAACATTTTCCTCGCTATCGGATTCAATATCTTTTAACTCATCCGAGTCATCGACAATATGTTTCTTTATGGTGCACTTTCACTTGACTTTTGCCAAAGGAGCATCGCTGCCTTCAGAGTCTTGGGAAACATTGATTTTTATCTTTTCCTGATAATCAATGGGACAAAATAATTATATGAAACTTCTTTTGATATTTTTTTTTAAATGTGGGATAGCGCGATATCTCCTGAGTCTGCGTTTGACAAAATAAGGAAAAGTTCAATGTCTAACATTTTTCAGTATCTGGATGCGTTGCGATACCACTTGCCATACTCAGCCTAAATATACAAAATTGAGAAAGGATATCTCTACAATTTCTTCAACCCAACAAGCTTCTTCAACAAACTTATAAAAAGAGACTCCTCAGCATAACCCAGAGACGAGGTGAATGAAGTGTATGAAATTATCGAAAGACATGTGTTTTGTTACAAAAACACACACCTATTCCAGAATATGAGGACAAACCATAGTCATTCTGCTTAGGGGAATGGAAGCAGTTATGAGAACAATCTGTATCATACGCAAGGCATAAGAACAGCAATTCCCTTTTATCAAAATGTAATTTTATTTGTTTTATATTAAAAAAAAATAATTATAAATATGATCAATATACAGTCCTCTCAAACAAGTTTCTTACTGGGTTTTGCACCTTTGAAATAACTCCCACTTTTAGTTGGGATAAATGCGGATACAAGTTATGCAGAGCAAAAAAATTTGAGCGTGACACACAGGAAGACAGAGACACAACTCATCTAAAACTCAATATTTCCAACTTCCTGTGCACACCGAGCTCTCTGTCATTTTTAAGAAAACATCTTAGTAGTTAGTCGTGTTTTTTTTCACTGCTAGGGAGTAGAATCAGCTTTCATATACAGTTGCAAGTCGATTTATTTTAAAATATTAGCTTTTTATGTTACAATTTGTTATCGAATTCAAGCTTAAGTCCAGATACGTGTTTGAGAAAAACCGTTTGCATCCAAATTGTCGTAGTGCGTATACTTAATAACATTGAAAAACGAAGTCTACGAAAAAAGGTTTACATCTTAAGCACAATCAATGGTAATTACCGCTTTTTTCAACAAATTGTTATGGTATTTCCTAGCAATATGTGTTGTCTTAAAATAACTGAAATAGTTGAAAAACTCAGTTTTGGTCATAAGTGAGTTACCGCAGCATGATTCCATACTACCCGAGATGTGCTAACCAAATTCTAGATAATAATTGTAATGTTTCCCTTATGTTACATCTATGTTAAGATTTTAAATAGTGTTTTTGTTTATTCGAATCACAGGTTTTTTTATATTTCACATTCGAACATTCTCAACCTCCAGGTTTGATTAAACTCTGGCTTTTCTCAGTCCGTGTCCGTTGAGAACAGATCGCTGCTTGAAACAGGTGTGCAAAGTCTCGAGCCATGTTGATTAAGTAAGTGTTAGTACTGCTTTTCTTTTTTTAGAAAGTAAAGCAAGTGAGAACACAAACACATGCGTCCATAAATTAAGGCTTGAATTAGTATAGATCATGTTCCAAGAAAATATTTTAGTACCTCTGCTTTATAGGAGTTAGGAGCTGAGGAGCAATGACGCTGTATACCTAAATATTTTAACTTAGAACTAGAACTTTCATTCTGAAGTGGTTCCAAGTCTTTTTTCCAGGCATAATATAGATTTACTTTTTGGACCATAATCTCACCATACTGACAAGCAGGTCCAAACCAGTCCTGGTGACAGCCTGAGCTACATGAACCATCGTGTTTATCACATGGAGCAGACCCAGCACAGTGACACTGGTACTGGCAGTCGGGACCGAACCAGCCGTCGGTGGTACAGGGTGTCTGGGCTGAAGATGAACGATTTGAAGCGTTAAAATCTAGAAATGGCAGTGATATTTGAAACAATACAAAACTAAGGGATTTGGTGAAACGAAGAAACTACATGAGAGGGAAAAACAATAAGTATAAGAGCGGAATGCATATTTTGTGTGTACAAAATTAATAAAAATTTCTGTAAATTTCTTTTTGAACCAGTGCCTTTTTTCCACTTTCATATTGTTCCCATTTGTTCTATGGTTTCCTATGTTTCAAACACTTATGTTTAAAGCCTAAAAGCTATCGGAAAGCTCCCCAACCACTCAGTTATTTCTGAACATGAAGTTAATTTCAATTTGTGAAATCTAGAGGTAAACATCTTAGTACATAATCATGCTATTGTTTATATTTTTAACGTTTTTAACATTATATAATATATAAGATATAAATTATTTTAACTTTTATAAAACCTACGCATTTATAATTCAATGGTTCGAATCCCACAATGACACCAATTTTTCGGTCATTTTTATTTAGACAAAAAAATCAATTCTTAAATACTTTTTAAGTCGTTTTACTTTGAAGGTTATTTCGTAATCGATTCTTTAGGGCAACTATAATTTTAAGCACGCTTTGGCCTACCACCACATTTTCGCCAATATATTTAAATCGAGAAAGGTTTCAGGGACCTTATTTCGTCCAAAAAGAAATTTTGTCAAGATTCAAACTTTGCGGTTATTCTTAGGATTCCTTATGTTCAACCGGAAAATGGTTGAAGCAATTTAGCTTCGTTGCTGAATGCTTCGGTTTCACGTTCAAAATAAATTGAAATCGATTCACCCAATAGCCAATCAGTAAAACGTCGCTCCTTTCTGTTGTGATGAGCTCTGTGTTTACACATTGCGATCTTACTTCAAATTATTGTTCGAGAATACTAAAAAAAATGTGACAAAAAAATTAAGTTTTGTCGTACAGTGGCTAAAAAAGGATGACGCCAGTATATGTTTGTGTATCGGAAGGGGTATCGTTTTTTTTTCTTTTCTCTCTTTCTATCTTGAATTGATCAACATGATCCTACATGAAATGACAGTACAAAGTAAAGACGAAAAAAAAAAAAACCGAACACAACCTTCCATAAGAAAGAACCTTTAAAATTAAAA
>JAWDGP010006325.1:0-2500 GCA_033675545.1 Elysia crispata | reverse complement strand
GTCTGTCTGTCTCTGTCTGTCTCTGTCTGTGTCTGTCTGTCTCTGTCTGTGTCTGTCTGTCTCTGTCTGTCTCTGTCTGTGTCTGTCTGTGTCTGTCTGTCTCTGTCTCTGTCTGTCTGTTATCCTATTTCATTCCCTATAGTTGTCTCTGTCTGTGTCTGTCTGTTATCCTATTTCATTCCCTATAGTTCTCTCTGTCTGTGTCTGTCTGTTATCCTATTTCATTCCCTATAGTTCTCTCTGTCTGTGTCTGTCTGTGTCTGTCTGTTATCCTATTTCATTCCCTATAGTTCTCTCTGTCTGTGTCTGTCTGTGTCTGTCTGTTATCCTATCTCATTCCTTATAGTTCTCTCTGTCTGTGTCTGTCTGTGTCTGTCTGTTATCCTAGTTCATTCCCTATAGTTCTCTCTGTAATATTTTCTTCTTATAACCTTTATACGCCTTGGTTGTATTCTTTTAATTTATCTCTTTGTATCTATTACATGAACAACTTTCATATTTTACCATGACTATAGAGTAACTGAATTCCGTTTAAATTTCAATATTTTTAGCTTACAATTTTTTTGTATATCTCCTTTCCATACCATGTTACATCTTAGTCTGCAGTTCACGATATCAGTTGGAATAGAAATAAGACAAATAAATACGAAATCATTTAAACTAATATACGAAACCAATAAATCTAAAATATGAAAGATAAAAAAAAATATTCCAAGTCCCCACAACGTCTTTTCTCCAATCAGTTTGTGTGTCATGAGTTACATCTACTCCTCCTCTTCTCCTGACTCCAATCAGTTTGTGTGTCATGAGTTACATCTACTACTCCTCTTCTCCTGACTCCAATCAGTTTGTGTGTCACGAGTTACATCTACTCCTCCTCTTCTCCTGACTCCAATCAGTTTGTGTGTCATGAGTTACATCTACTCCTCCTCTTCTCCTGACTCCAATCAGTTTGTGTGTCATGAGTTACATCTACTACTCCTCTTCTCCTGACTCCAATCAGTTTGTGTGTCATGAGTTACATCTACTACTCCTCTTCTCCTGACTCCAATCAGTTTGTGTGTCACGAGTTACATCTACTCCTCCTCTTCTCCTGACTCCAATCAGTTTGTGTGTCATGAGTTACATCTACTACTCCTCTTCTCCTGACTCCAATCAGTTTGTGTGTCATGAGTTACATCTACTCCTCCTCTTCTCCTGACTCCAATCAGTTTGTGTGTCATGAGTTACATCTACTCCTCCTCTTCTCCTGACTCCAATCAGTTTGTGTGTCATGAGTTACATCTACTCCTCCTCTTCTCCTGACTCCAATCAGTTTGTGTGTCACGAGTTACATCTACTACTCCTCTTCTCCTGACTCCAATCAGTTTGTGTGTCATGAGTTACATCTACTACTCCTCTTCTCCTGACTCCAATCAGTTTGTGTGTCATGAGTTACATCTACTCCTCCTCTTCCTCCTGACTCCAATCAGTTTGTGTGTCATGAGTTACATCTACTCCTCCTCTTCTCCTGACTCCAATCAGTTTGTGTGTCACCAGTTACATCTACTCCTCCTCTTCTACTGACTCCAACTGCCTGTGTGTCATCAGTTACATTCACTACTCCTCTTCTCCTGACTCCAATCAGTTTGTGTGTCATGAGTTACATCTACTCTCCTCTTCTCCTGACTCCAATCAGTTTGTGTGTCAGTGAGTTACATCTACTCCTCCTCTTTCTCCTGACTCCAATCAGTTTGTGTGTCATGAGTTACATCTACTCCTCCTCTTCTACTGACTCCAATCAGTTTGTGTGTCATGAGTTACATCTACCTCTTCTCCTGACTCCAATCAGTTTGTGTGTCATCAGTTACATCTACTCCTCCTCTTCTCCTGACTCCAATCAGTTTGTGTGTCATCAGTTACATCTACTACTCCTCTTCTCCTGACTCCAATCAGTTTGTGTGTCATGAGTTACATCTACTACTCCTCTTCTCCTGACTCCAATCAGTTTGTGTGTCATCAGTTACATCTACTCCTCCTCTTCTCCTGACTCCAATCAGTTTGTGTGTCATGAGTTACATCTACTCCTCCTCTTCTCCTGACTCCAATCAGTTTGTGTGTCATGAGTTACATCTACTACTCCTCTTCTCCTGACTCCAATCAGTTTGTGTGTCATGAGTTACATCTACTCCTCCTCTTCTCCTGACTCCAATCAGTTTGTGTGTCATGAGTTACATCTACTCCTCCTCTTCTCCTGACTCCAATCAGTTTGTGTGTCATGAGTTACATCTACTCCTCCTCTTCTCCTGACTCCAATCAGTTTGTGTGTCATCAGTTACATCTACTACTCCTCTTCTCCTGACTCCAATACTTCCAGGCAGCAAGAAGAGCCCCCTGACCAGCTCTCCCTCCTCTCCCTCCTCCTCCTCGTACGCCTCGCTGGACGTGGAAGCCTTCCTCCAGGCCCAACCTGCCACGGCGGCGGTGAAGGTTGGAGACAGCCTGCCCGTTTATCTGCCTA
>JAWDGP010006324.1:0-15913 GCA_033675545.1 Elysia crispata | reverse complement strand
AATTTTAGGGTATTTTCGCCAGCTTCAATGTACAAATAATCAATAATCCATCTTTTCTACCTGTTTAGAATATGAAGGCATACATTTACTCCTGAAATGTGGATGTAAAACGAGATGTACGGATATGGTTGGAGACTGGTTAAACCATGACATCGCAAAGGCAGAAGCAAAAACTGAGAAACTTCTGCATTGTTGCGATTAGAAAAGCGCATATCAATTAGTAACACAGCTCAAAACCAATCGCTTTATTCATTGTGATTTAAGGAGTATGTATGGAGGAGAATGGTAGGTCCCCAAATATTTTCATTGAAATAGAATTCAGATTTGGTAAAATATCTTATCTTAATTTTTTTGAAATTTTGCTTAAATTCAAAATAAAGGTGAGGCTTTCGATAAAAGGATCAGTAATCGTGAAGGATTTTTTAAATAGGCTAGACACTCCGTCCCATTTACCTCTCACTTCTGGAAATCTGTATTTCTTTGAATATATGTCCGTGACAGACCCAGGCCATCTCAAATAAACAGTTCCATTGCTGATCTCAGTCCTAGCTGTTATGTTGAAACCAGTGTGGATAGAATTGAATGTTTGGCAACAGCAAGAGCAGAACCTCTCAATTGGACCAATTCTTTCGATACAGGCTCCCGTGTTAGATGTGAATGCGTTACATGGCTGAAGAGGAAAACGTCCAAAGCAATGGTACTAAAAGTCGCACTTGCAACAACGCTTAATATTTTCGTTTGAAATGATAGATGTTGTTTTTTTTTGTAGGAACAAAATCTCTTATTTTTATTTATAGCCACTTATAAACAAATTATGAAGTGAACATACACAGTATTATTGTTCCCGTAGTCAGTATACTCTGACCGGTGTCAGTATACTGTGGCCTGTGTCAGGATACTGTGACCGGTGTCAGTATACTGTGGCCTGTGTCAGGATACTGTGACCGGTGTCAGTATACTGTGACCGGTGTCAGGATACTGTGACCGGTGTCAGTATACTGTGACCGGTGTCAGTATACTGTGACCGGTGTCAGGATACTGTGACCGGTGTCAGGATACTGTGACCGGTGTCAGTATACTGTGACCGGTGTCAGTATACTGTGGCCTGTGTCAGGATACTGTGACCGGTGTCAGGTATACTGTGACCGGTGTCAGTATACTGTGGCGCTGTGTCAGGATACTGTGACCGGTGTCAGTATACTGTGGCCTGTGTCCAGGATACTGTGATGATGTCAGTATGCCTTGGCCTATGTCAGGATACTGTGACTGGTGTCAGTATACTGTGGCCTGGTGTCAGTATGATAGTGTGACCGGTGTCAGTATACTGTGGCCTGGTGTCAGTATACTGTGAAGCCTGTGTCAGGATACTGCGACCGGTGTCAGTATACTGTGACCTACGTGTCGATATACTGTGACCGGTGTCAGTATACTGTGGCCTGTGTCAGTATACTGTGACCGGTGTCAGTATACTGTGGCCTGTGTCAGTATACTGTGGCCTGTGTCAGGATACTGCGACCGGTGTCAGTATACTGTGACCGGTGTCAGTATACTGTGGCCTGTGTCAGGATACTGTGACCGGTGTCAGTATACTGTGGCCTGTGACAGGATACTGTGACCGGTGTCAGTATACTGTGGCCTGTGTCAGTATACTGTGACCAGTCGGTCCTGTAAACTGTGTCAGGATACTGTGACCGGTGTCAGTATACTGTGACCGGTGTCAGGATACTGTGGCCTGTGTCAGGATACTGTGACCGGTGTCAGTATACTGTGACCGGTATCAGACCGGTGTCAGGATACTGTGGCCTGTGTCAGGATACTGTGACCGGTGTCAGTATACTGTGACCGGTGTCAGTATACTGTCGCCTGTGTCAGTATACTGTGACCGGTGTCAGTATACTGTTACCGCAGTCAGTATACTGTGACCGGTGTCAGTATACTGTGACAGGTGTCAGTATACTGTTACCGCAGTCAGTATACTGTGGCCTGTGTCAGTATACTGTGACCGGTGTCAGTATACTGTTACCGCAGTCAGTATACTGTGACCGGTGTCAGTATACTGTGACCGGTGTCAGTATACTGTGACCGGTGTCAGTATACTGTGACCGGTGTCAGTATACTGTGACCGGTGTCAGGATACTGTGGCCTGTGTCAGTATACTGTGGCCTGTGTCAGTATACTGTGACCGGTGTCAGGATACTGTGACCGGTGTCAGGATACTGTGACCGGTGTCAGTATACTTTGACCGGTGTCAGTATACTGTGACCGGTGTCAGGATACTGTGGCCTGTGTCAGTATACTGTGACCGGTGTCAGTATACTGTGACCGGTGTCAGTATACTGTGGCCGGTGTCAGTATACTGTTACGGCAGTCAGGATACTGTGGCCTGTGTCAGGATACTGTGACCGGTGTCAGTATACTGTGGCCTGTGTCAGGATACTGTGACCGGTGTCAGTATACTGTGACCGGTGTCAGTATACTGTGACCGGTGTCAGTATACTGTGACCGGTGTCAGTATACTGTGGCCTGTGTCAGTATACTGTGACCGGTGTCAGTATACTGTGACCGGTGTCAGTATACTGTGGCCTGTGTCAGGATACTGTGACCGGTGTCAGTATACTGTGACCGGTGTCAGTATACTGTGGCCTGTGTCAGTATACTCTGACCGGTGTCAGTATACTGTTACCGCAGTCAGTATACTGTGGCCTGTGTCAGTATACTGTGACCGGTGTCAGTATACTGTTACCGCAGTCAGTATACTGTGACCGGTGTCAGTACACTGTTACCGCAGTCAGTATACTGTGACCGGTGTCAGTATACTGTGGCCTGTGTCAGGATACTGTGACCGTTGTCAGTATACTGTTACCGCAGTCAGTATACTGTTACCGCAGTCAGTATACTGTGACCTGTGTCAGTATACTGTGGCCTGTGTCAGGATACTCTGACCGGTGTCAGTATACTGTGGCCTGTGTCAGGATACTGTGACCGTTGTCAGTATACTCTGACCGGTGTCAGTATACTGTTACCGCAGTCAGTATACTGTGACCGGTGTCAGTATACTGTTACCGCAGTCAGTATACTGTGACCGGTGTCAGTATACTGTGGCCTGTGTCAGGATACTGTGACCGTTGTCAGTATACTTTGGCCTGTGTTAGTATATTGTGACCTGTGTCAGTATACTGTTACCGCAGTCAGTATACTGTGACCGGTGTGAGTATACTTTGGCCTGTGTCAGTATACTGTGACCGGCGTCAGTATACTTTGGCCGGTGTCAGGTGGCAGTATACTGTGACTGCTGTCAGTATAATTTGGCCGGTATCAGTATACTGCGACCGGTGTAAGTTAACTGTGACCGGCGGCAGTATACTGACAAGAAATTAATGTTAAAGCAGTGTGCTATATCAATAGGCTAAAACACATAACATTCCTCAGCTCAATTAATCATTGGGAAAGTGACAGTCGCAAAATATGACATTTGTACAATATCTTAGATCTCAAACTATTCGTATACTATAGTTCGATACTGACTGGCATTATCATTAAACTAAAAAAAAGCCACATTAAATTACATCTAAGTGAACGTTTTCAATATATTCATTCATGAATAAATAAATAAATTTGAGTGCAAACAGCCCTCTTTTAACTTTAACTCTCCACTGAGGCCACAATGTGCTGCAACCGATCCATAATAAATACAATGTAATGCTCGACCTGATGTGGTAAAAAAAGCTCTCCAATACAAGATACAATCGTGAAACTTCTCAGATAATATTACCGCAGAAAAAATTGAAGGCCCCGGATTTTTGTGTTGAGATATCCTGATTTGGTAAAACTTAAACTTTTTGTAAATCTAGTCACAATCTGTATAACTAATGCAAGAAAAATTAATAGCGGCAAGTTAATAAAATGGATAAACCTGAATGTTTCTTAGTGGATCTTGTCGATATCTTAGATATAAAACAGAATAGAAGAAGAAGCAGAAATGGTGTTAACATTCGCCACCGCCGTTTCAGGAGAAAAGTCTACAATGCCAGTTGTTTTTAAAATACTGACCAATCAAATCACCTATTTTCTTGTACAAAATGGCATGGCTATTTTGTCTTTACACTTTACGTCAATTTTTTTTCTATTATTTTTCTAGTTTTTGCCTCCATTTAAGTAAAATAAAATATTTATACACACACAGGTATATATATATATATATTTATAAGCGTTCAATAAACTTCTTCACTGTACATTGAATTTAGAGGAAATAGCAAAGACAGAAATTAAAGTCAATTTTTAACACATACAAGATATATATATATATATATATATATATATATATATATATATATAATTACTTTCAACTTTATATATACATTTTATAGATATATGTTTACTCACTTGTTGTAATATCCCATTACTTTTTGTATAATAATGTTTTGGTCCATCAAACCTATCGAAAAGGTAGTTGGAATCGTTTCCCGAAACTTCGTAATTAATAAATAAGGAGTCTAATCCTTCCACAAGATACTCGTTACTGCATAGATGAGACGACCGAAACTGAATAATTCGTATTGCAGGTACAGCTGTGGGGAGTTTTGTTACAAACTTATTAGAAAAGCATGTTTAGACGCTAAGAGACATATTATTTAAGTCCACATTCCGCCAGTTAAAGCGAAACTTTTTCCTAGGATCAAGTAGTCAGATTTTATCAAGATAAATTCGAGAAACTAAAACAGGCTACTCCCTTTAATCGTTTCATATTTGATTATAAAAGAAAAAAAAACTTTACAGATCCTGGTCCATCCTTATCACATGTCCTATTTCTTTGCAACTTGAAACTTTTAAGTACCTTGGCGTTATTCTTGTAAACAAACTTACGTGCAAATATAAAAAACGAAGTAATGGTTAGTAAAATTAAAACAAGAATGTATTGTTTAAGGAAACTCAGGTCTTTAACACCAGTCCAAATATACTTAGTAGTCAGATTTTATCAAGATAAATTCGATTTTTTTGTTCATATCAACTGCTTGGTGTCATACACTTGGGAAAAAATTGAAAACATATTACAGCACTTTTCAGAGATACGAGCTGTAGTCTATAAAACATTCTTCTTTTTCAATATCATTTACCAAACAAGACTCATGAATCTATATTGCTCACTTGTGAAGAACAGCATTTAAAAAAAAAAACTCATTAAAATTTCCAGGTCTAATATCGAAATGCTATGTGTTTAGAATCGTATGTTTATCCTCTATTACGAGACTTTATTTTAGCAAAATGTATTCCATATATTTAAGAGAATCTCTTTTCCAAATATGATATCAGAATAAGGGGAGGGAAACATTAGTTACCCACTAAAGTCTAATTTCTGCAATAGGAGATAATGCTCCTACAATACGGTAAAAGGGTAAGGTAAGATAAGACAAGGTGATATTAACTTTATTCATCCCTCTTGGAGAAATTCTAAAATGGCATGAATACATACAATAAGAATTCAAGAGTATATGAAAAAAGTTATATATAACTAGATGCATTTATGTTTTGATATAGAGTTAGTATACTATATTGAGTACGTTTAAACACAGGAAAAGCATTCAGGGATTTAAAAAAAAACACTGTTGAAATATCTAAAAATGTTAACAAGTTTAAATTATTATGAATAAATAGAGCGTGTAATAATGGTCTTATTATTTTTCCAAATCACATGCTTTGTCTAAAGTTTCGTAAAGAGCAGGCAATGATTTTAACATATAATATTATGCATAAAACATGAAAGAGAAATTGCACTTAGTTTTCTGTAGGCCTATTAGTAGTATTTACGCAAGACTTGTCCACTCTTCACCGTAATATATCTTTTATTGAATAGTGCAATTGATTTTCGCAGAAAGGAGTTATAGGTGTCTGGCTGTTCTTGTCACTAGCGTTCTGTATCTACTGTTCCACTTTATCTGTCTTATTGCTTATTGAGTCTGAGAAGGGGTGGATTAAAACTTACCTAACACCACTCCAAAAAAGAGCTGATTAGCAAAAAGAGAACCACGCATTTTTAAAAGACTTTCTGAAACAAGGTAAAGACAATATTTAAGCTCATTGGTTAAAATCCGAAATATTGTTTGCAAACTTTTATTTTGTTTAAAATACACTATTTCTTGTGCAATAAATTGAGCCTCGTAACTTATTTAATCAGTTTGCTTGTATTTTTCAAGAGAATACTGTTTTAACTAGGGAAAATTTTTAAAAATCAAAGTCTACTGGCAACTTCCCGATAAACTCAAGCAGCAAACAGAAGGTTGCAATCGGGAGTTAAATAGCATTTTACTAAATAGGCAAAACGTAGAATTAATATAGAAACTGTATGGAATTATTGAACTGATTGCAGAATGTCAATGAATGATAAAAATAGATATCAAATTATCATCCAAGCTCATACCTCCAAAAAACCTATCATTACTTTTTTTGTCTGTTTTGATTTCTGCTGATGGTGCAGCTTGTGGGTAAGCATGTGAAATGTAATGTATTCCCGAGCTTGCCCGCCAGTTAATCCCCCAATTTCGACTTTACCATGTTCGAGTTAGATGCTTGGCAAGTGGTAGAATTCTGGCGTCCTATCTCTGGCCGCACGACGCTAATAGTCCATGGGTGACTAAAGTATTTATCAAATTATCAACCAAACTCATCACTCCTAGATCATATCCTTTCACTGCCAATGGCAGAGAATATCGCTGATTATTGCTAGGCTATGTGTAGAGTTTTTTAAGGATTACCTTGCTAGTGACTATGGGCCACGGAATCAGAACCACTGCGCTTAACAGAGAGGTTGAGAGGGGTAAGGTCAGGAAAATTATGGGACTAAGGTTAATTTAGACTTGAAGAGGAATAAAATGGATAGTTGCATTGAGATATTTGAAGGGAAGATCAACACCATGGCTCTACGCTCAGTCTTTGGCGTTTAAGGTTAAGTTCAGAAATCTTAAAGGTGTCTTGAAAGATCAATATCTTCTCGGAGACCTCCGTCACAGGGCAGTAAACGCTTTAGAGGGTTTGAAAGAGGATAAATTCCAAGTGATATGTCCAGATGGATAAACAGTGCGTTAGTTCAATAAACAAGAGCGGTGAAGCGGGAATGTAATCGAATTGCTTGTATGAAGTTTAATTCTCTGACAAAGCATTAGAAAAACTAAGAAGAACTAATTGTGAAGGGTTAGTTACTAGTTTTGGTATCTCTGATCTAATTGATCATGAAATGGCCTGTCTCAACAAGCTGGCATTTGAGGACTAAAGATTAAGATCAACAGAATACGAAATGAAGCGACAGCTCCATTATATTTCAACGTCAAATGGGGACAAGGCATCCTAACGTCTAATATCTAAAGACCTTAATCTAACGTAGTGCGGCAAGATAAAGATGAAAGATTAGAGCTGGATCAACAGAATGCAAGGTGCAGACTTAAATTTGGTTAATGACAAATAATCTTAGGTCATATGTCGTGATGGGATCGATACTGGGGTGCAACTTGTGAAAGGCAAACCTTTTTCTCGTCAAGCTTATTGGTCCAAGGTTGCTTTTTATGGTGGGGATCTAGGAGAGGAGCATCTGTTCAGAAAGTGCTACCAGATTCCAATCAGCTGAGCTCAATAAATGCAGGCAAAACGATGAGATCGTGTCCAGGATGACGGCATTGCCCTTGGTTTTAGATAAACGTCATCTCACACAGATCCTTTTTGGGGAGCCTTTGAAAAATGGAGCACCATCAAGTCAATCCGATATTTGATGTGTCTGCAAGTTGTCGGCCTCACGTAGTGCTCCATCTAAATGCGTAACAGTGGCACCGATGGATAAACCAGTGGTACTTCTTATCGATCAACGGAGCGGTGGCACTAGAGGATATTGAGTATCTGTTGGTCTAGCCTGATATTACTGCATACCAGATTCCATGGGGCAAACAGATCAGCTCATGTATAGATCAAGTTCCAGGATGGATGAATAAATGTCAGTTTTTTGCATCAACCAGATCAAGTAGGAGAGAGAGAGAGAGAGAGAGAGAGAGAGAGAGAGAGAGAGAGAGAGCGGTGGCACTAGGGTATTGAGTAAGACCCGGTGGCGAGCAAATTAATATCAGTTAAGAGGAATAAGAGAGAGAGAGAGAGAGAGAGAGAGAGAGAGAGAGAAGGGTCCCAATGGTGAAAATCCCAAAATCAATAAAACTCTGCTTGTAAACGCTGGGGGTGATGGGTAATCCAAGCGATCGATACCTACCTTTTATATCAGAGATATTGTGGGAAAAAACAGGAGGGGGGTCACCTCAATCGATACCTTGTGAACACAAACGTCACTTTCTTTAAAAAAAAATTTGGGTTTATTGTCAAAGGTGAGGAATTACTGTGGTGGAATTAACTAGATTTGTGTGATTTTGTATCTCAAAAGGAAGGGGTGGTGGAGAGGTATGCCTTTGCTAACTCGACAAATATCATGTCATAAATTTGAGGTGAATGTCTATGATTAAAACGAATGTGACATCATGTCCCTAGACGCAGACACATTTGATTATTGTCTTTAGTCAGTCTTGGAGTGTCTGGTGTTGGAAAAACATAATCCTTCTGCATCTTTATAAGTAGGCTACCTTGTCGCCTCTGGAAAATAGATGTTTTACACTTGTCTACAACTATTATTGGTCCTGCTACTTTCTATAGACCTCGACCTTCCAGTACCACAAAATAATCTTTAACTTTGATGTTTATACCAATTGAGAGTTTCTTGGAATATTATAACACATCACAAAACCTATGGGAAAAAAATTTGTTTTAAATTTAAAAGAAAAAAATCAATGAGAAAATTAAATATTTCAACTAAGGTATAAAAGATTACTTTATTGTGTTTCTGTTGATCTCTTTTCCATGTCACATCTAAATCACTAAATGAAACTGGTACCGAGAGTCTCTAGATTAAGTCAGATCTAAAAATCTCTACTTTGCGGCATTATTTAAGCTATCATTAATGAAATAAGGCATAAAATGTCATCAAAACCGATGGGAGATGTCCATAAGAAAATTCTCAAAAAATTATAATGAAAACTATAATAAATGAGATCTATGTCGAGATTTTTATTAAAATGTTTAAACCTACATTAAAGTTCACAAGACCTTAATTGCTTAAATGACATTATATAAGTACATAGTTAGATCTATGTCCTATGCTGCAGTCTTGATTAAATTTGTACATTATAATTTTCGAGTCCTACTTACAGAACGAAGTATAGAAGCATGTGCAACTTTTCGCTTCATTCTTTTTTTCTCTTATGTCCAGCGAAGTTGATTTTGTTAAAGTGATGATGGAAGTAGCATCTCTAAAGTGCCTTATTATTCATTTTTTCATATTCATCTAGCTAAAAAGCGTTTTCTACAGATAATCTTTTACCATAGATCTGAATATGACTACACGGAGCAATTTGGTGCTTTGCTCCTTTTAACCTGTTGCTTTCAACAGCTGCTTTCTGCACGCCGCTATCGATTTCCCAAATATGGAAGACTTCGAATCAAACAACTTCTGTTGTCTTTTTGACGTGCGCATTTAGACCATGTGCTACCAAACTAGTAACATTAATTCCGAGATTATTAAATTTTTGTTTCATATAGATTAATCTCTACCCGAAAAAACATCAACACTATGCTTGAACAAAAAAATTTTTTTTTGGTTTTACTTTGAAGAGAAAAACCAACCTTTTACAATAAATGAAATAATGGTAGTTCATGAGCCTTAAGCTTACGTTACCTAAGTAGTTATACCTTTTTTTCTCCACAAGCATTATATTTTTTTGATAAAATAATAATAATGATAAAGTGCGCCAATTTTGCGGAGGTTATTTGCAACGCGCATAGCTTATCTGGTTTCCACAAGCAGGTTAAGCGTGTACATGACTTCTTTTTCGAAGACTGCTTTCTTACGATATTCTTCCTGCAGCTTTGTTCATTTACATTTTTTACTCGCCTCCTACTTCTTCTCTTCTTCATAACAAAGCAATCATCCTCCTCTTTTACCTGATATTCCATGTTCATTCCGCTTTTTCCCCCATCTCGGCCTTTCTTCCTTGTTCTTGCCAATCTTCTACGAAAGCTAATACCCTCCCTTTGCTGTTTTCCAACTTCTCTTTTTCCTAGCGCAGATCTCACCTCTTCCACACTTTCACTCTGCTTATATCATAACCCTCTCATTCCCACTCTCTCTGCTCCATTTGCAGTTTTTGCCAACCTTCTACTTTGCTTACTATCATACTATTCCTTTTTCTACCACCTCTCCTATTATAATTTCTAGGCGTAAGTCCAGACTAGGGTCAAAAATAAAAATTATTGCGAAAGACTAAACTATCAACTGTTCCCCAATTATCTTCTACTGATACAAGGGCTGTCTGTGAAGTCTAAGGTTAAGACTTACTGATCCTTAACGTCAAGACAACCCAAACATGCCTTTTGTGCTTCAGTACAAAGGACTGCATACTGAGCAATCTGACGTCCCAAAAATCAATATGGATATCTTCCTCTACGGCTTGCAAGGCTTCTTTACATCAGTGTTCTGACTCACTAAGCAAAAAAATTGCCCATGAAACTTGATCTGTCATCAGTACTAAGGGCTTGCACAGATGGTACGGCAAAAACATGTGCATAATTAACTTCTTTGAATTCTAAGCGGCCAGTAGATCAAGCAGGCGACAGATGCATTGGACTTGGCTGAGGTAGGCGTGGAGGGAGGAGGTGTGTCACTCTAACAGGGTACATCCGATCAAAAGGCTACGGTCTCTCTCGACAAATTGTGTTTATTAAGATAGAAAAGACTGAGGTCATACCTTGTATGTTTAAAGGTTAAATCAAAATATGTGTTGGACGTTTGGTCAACGTTGAAGATCTACATATAAAATGAATCCAAGTTTTTAAAACTCAGCGCAGTACTAATTTTTTGAAAACTGTTTTTTCTTTTGTACGAGAATAATTGAAAACAGACAGTTCGATTAATTTACAACAACTTATACTCTCCATAGTTATTAACTTCACGTACAGATTTTGTTAAGTTAAAATTCACCTCATAGATATCGCCAAGAAGGCATTCTTGCCCTTAACAATGGAGTAGAAATCTCAGGAAAATCAAACCAAGTCTAGGCGCTTTCTTCACGCAGTACTCATTTGGTTTATCTCTCGATCGAGACATACATGTGGTGCTGATATGATCCTCTACAGTTACACTGTAGTAATCAATCTAATATGATTTATCTCTCAATCGAGACATACTTGTGGTGCTGATATGATCCTCTACAGTTACAATGTAGTGAGCAATCTAATATGGTTTATCTCTCGATCGAGACATACTTGTGGTGCTAATATGATCCTCTACAGTTACAATGTAGTAAGCAATCTAATATGGTTTATCTCTCTATCGAGACATACTTCTTTGAAAGTGCTAATATGATCCTCTACAGTTACAATGTACTAACCAATATAATATGGTTTATCTCTCGATCGAGACATACTTGTGGTGCTGATATGATCCTCTACAGTTACAATGTAGTAAGCAATCTAATATGGTTTATCTCTCGATCGAGACATACTTGTGGAGCTGATATGATCCTCTACAGTTACAATGTACTAACCAATATAATATGGTTTATCTCTAGATCGAGACATACTTGTGGTGCTGATATGATCCTCTACAGTTACAATGTAGTAAGCAATCTAATATGGTGAAAGAGATTTCCAGTTGATAAAAACGGAACAAAGGAGGATGCTTACTACTCATGTAACTTCATTGGCTCATCTCTGCAGTGAAGCCAATCACTGGTTCTGACCAGTTCTTTTTGTCACTGTTATTGTCTCTAAGGAGTTACTTATAGTGAAGTTGAATTATTTGAAGATTTTAAGCATTCAGCTTATACAGGCATATAGATTTAATTCAAAACAATGTTGTGATTACTTGATGTTGGATTTTTTTATATTCCAAAACAATGTTACATGTATCCTAAGTTTGATATTGAAAAGAGGCTAATGTAATAGTTGCCCCTCACTTTGGCCAACCGCAAATTAATGGACCTTTTTTCTGCAGAGAAGAATGCGTTAGCGCCTTACGACTTATAAAAGTTTCATTATTGGTGGGTTAATTGTTTTGCCTTCAGACCCTGCACCGGAGCTTCTGTTACTTAGCATTAATTTCTATTTCGCATCCCTACTTTAACCGTTGAAACATGATTAAAAAATATGAATGGGAGAAAAAATGGCATCTATTTAATCCTTTCACTTTCAACAAAACAGAAAAAAAAGTTAAAATGGAATAAATCATTAACAGCAGTTCGAGTGAAAAAAAAAACAACTTCTGAATGTGAAAAAAAAGACTCAAGCAATTATAGCCGAAAGACCTTTTTCAGTTGTGCAGAAAAAGGTGGAGGAGCTTAACGGAAATCTGGAATAGCCTACCACAGCAACTGAGTGTCGCAACTTCTAGAACAGACTTTTGAAAAGCTACTCTACTAATGACGCCCAATTCTTCCACCACCTACCTTAGTTAAAAAGTGAAGCAGTTTTCTTTTTTATACATGAATGCACTGCTGCTGCTGCTGCTGTTGTTGTTGATGTCGTTGATGTTGATATCGTTGTTGTTGATGTCGTTGTTGTTGTTGTTGTTGTTGTTGTTGTTGTTGTTTTTGTTGATTATCTGATGCTATTGTATGTTTTGTAGTAGAATTTTTCAATGTCATGTTCTTGTAGTTTTGTGAATAAGGTTTTAAAGTTGTATAACAACCTTTGAACTGAATAGTGTAGAAAATAATCTTTATATTTATTATTAATTTTTACAGCTTTATTTCGATTTCTCTTTTTCACTAATATCTCCATTCAACAAATTTGTCAAAAAAAAAAAAAAGAAAGAGGTAAAAAATAAAAAACAGGAAAATTCTCAACGTGAACATAATACAATTTTATTGTTATTTGATATTATTTTGAAATTAAACGACAAGTATTAAAAAGAATTAAAAAGCACAATCACATGCAAATACATAGCATGTCTTCAAAAATCTGAATTATCTGATTCAACATGCTCTATGTAATGGCTTTAACAACAAAAATATTTTATATATATATATATATATATATTCTAAATGAAAGGTTGATTTCTTTTTCAAAAATCACCAGTAAACACTCTCCATCTCCTCTCTCTCTCTCATTCTCTCTCTCTCTCTCTCTCTATCTATCTATCTATCTTTTCCTATCTATCTATCTATCTATCTCTTGAAACTCTTGAGACTCTTGAAACTCTTGAAAGTCTTTGGAAACTTTCAAAACTCTTCTAAAAATTGGAAACTCTTAAAAGTCACTCGAAACTCTTGAAACTCTCAAAACTCTTGAAACTTTAGAAACTCTTAAAAGTCTCGGAACTCTTGAGACTCTAGAAACTGCTGGAACCTTCACTTAATACTCTTAAAACTCGTAAAACTCTCAATATGTCAATCTATTTATCGGCGTACATATATGCATCTGTCTGTCTGTCTCTCTCTCTCTCTCTCTCTCTCTCTCTCTCTCTCTTTTATGTAATGATAACTCAAATATTTCTAGAGCCATGCCTTTTATATTAAATAAGACATATAAAAACTTACCAATCTATCTTTCTTTCTATCTATCTATCTATCTCTGTAACTCACTATCTACTCGCCATTCTATTTATTTATTTGTATTGTAATAAATCAACAATGAACGTATCTATTTATTTGAATATCTTACTTAATCCCAAAGATCCATCCCAGTTATGTTGTATTATTGTTTTATTTATTTTGTTTTACTTATCTATTTGCTCTTTATATCTATCTCTTTCTAGCTATTTAACTACCAACCAATATGCTCATGTATATACCTCTCTGCCTACCAATTTGTCTTTCTATTTAAGTGTCTATTGTAACCCTACTGTTTGTTTCTTGTCCATTTATATTATTTGATTTATGTATCAGTATAATATATCTTTCTATCTCTATCAGTCAGTGTATGTCTGTTGACGTGTCATTTACAGGTGTCGCATCAGTTTGACTTGGGGACTTTTAGTTGAGACCAGAGTTTGTGGTGTCACCGGGGTCATCTTGACCTTCTTTTTTTGTGTCTCTCGGCTTGCGCTGATTGGTGAAGAAGAGGGATTATTCACGCTGAAAAAGAAATTATACAAGAACCATAAATTAAGAAGTACGTTTCAAGAGATATCATTAAACTATTTGAAAGTGTTTAAATTATAGAACAAGATTATCTGGTTTGTGTAATATTTTTATAGTTTCCCTTGTGCTTTAATATCAAGGACAATTTATTTGACCTTGTGTAGAGAAATTATATCTTTTTCGAGAGTGCAAAAACAGAAACAACACTCCATCTCAGTTTTTGTTACTTAAATACACAGAAAATCAAAAAAAACTTTTCAGACCAGGCAACAGAAATTTCACTTAAATTGTTAGCAAAACTTACGCACGACTTGACACTTTTTGCACAACGGCTGTTGAAGCCTTCTTGCCTGAACAGACAAAAAAAAAAAAAAAAAAAAAAAAAAAAAAAAAACCGGGCCTTTCCCGTGATTTAAGTTTACCCATAAAATTCAGTCTCATTTTTCTTAATTACGATCCCTTAATATTGATGTTACAATGTGGCGTTAGAAATTCCATTTTCCAAAAGAAAACCATTAAGAATTTTGTTTTAAAATTATAGAAACTGTTGCCGGTATATTTGTTGGACATTGTCCTTATCAGTTCATTTCTTTTAGGATTTCTATTTTTTCCCTTTTTTTGCAATGTCTTCTTCTTCTTCTTCTTCTTCTTCTTCTTCTTCTTCTTATCTTTCACTTTTCATGGGTGATCATCACCTTTAAAATTTGTAGTCATCTCTCAACATCTTTTTGGTAGGAGCACTAACTGTTAAACTCATGCACATGTTTAGAACCACAAGGCAACCTACCATGAAAATAGTGTATGGCAGCAGCAGATGCAATAAGCGCCAAAGACACGACAACTCCAATGCCAATGAATTCACGCATATATCCGCCCTCTTTGGCTGTTCTCGAGCAAATGAAAACAACAAGCATTACTACTAGACCAAGCTAATGGTGTCAGAGAGAGAGCAACATTGTTGGTTGAAAAACAATAGCATAAGAAATATAGTAGAAAGGTATCCGGCTCTAAGGTGAAAAATATTTTCGTTTACTATTTCTCAATTCATTGATAGATGTTGCTAAACAAACTAGATAATGCTAGACAAGCTTAAGTGTCCCAAGTATCGATATGTAATTATGGTAAGCTAGGGATATGCTTCCTGCTAATATAATAGCAAGGATCTGGATAACTAAGAAGTTGTGCAGGAAATACAGGTCAACGTGTGAATAGGCTTTTGACTAAAGGAAACTTGATACCTTGATTTTATGACGGTTATAAAAAGGATGTAGAGTTTAGAGTGTCTTTGATTTTTTTATGTGGAATTTCCTTCTGATTTAAATCTTTGATTTCAATTTCAAACCATTGTCATAAACCAAGACCAATCAACACATTCCGGTATGCACAATGACTTTAAAAAGGTAAGCAACAATAATAACTTTACGTACGTTATTAAACTTTTTAAAAAATCTTTTACAAGATATGAAATCTTGATAGAAAACCTTTTTCGAGACGGAAGAGCATTTCAGTGTATATGATGCTTTTAGCGTCACATATTGTGCAGGAATATACGATTAGATGATTTCCTTTTGTTTGTGAACCATATGATCCATCAGTTTTCTCAACTTTCAGTATTAGACATATACCTTACGACAGTACTGTGTGACTTAAGACCTTCTTACGTATTTCTTGTGGCTTAAAGGGTTAAAAGGGATCGTGATTTCAGAGATAACCCTGTAAATCTTTTTTACCTTCATCACTGTCAACATTTTCGTGCG
>JAWDGP010006323.1:2117500-2123631 GCA_033675545.1 Elysia crispata | reverse complement strand
AGTTCTTATTCTTGTAAGCAACATTTCAAAGACACATTGTATCGATGTATCAAAAAGCAAAGTTTATTTTCATTCGTACAATGAACAATGCTTTGTATCTCGAGATTTTATTATTATTGCTACAGCGCCTCAAATCATCCTCAGAGATTTCACGCGCTACTTTGATCTTCAAATATTATAAATATGTAAGGCGTTTTGAGCTGTTTGAAATAAAAAAAAAATATACAGTTTCCGTTTATTTTTATTATTATTATTATTATTATTATTATTATTATTATTATTATTATTATTATTATTATTATTATTATTAATATTTTCACCGGTAGGGGCTTTTAGAAAATGTTCAATTGAAGAGAGAGAGAGAGAGATCGATAGATAGAGAGAGAGAGGGAGAGAGAGAGAGAGAGAGAGAGAGAGAGAGAGAGAGAGAGAGAGAGAGAGAGAGAGAGAGATTAAGAAAAAGAGAGAGAAATGGATTTCAACTTTGCTAGCTCTTAAAAACAACTGAAAAGAATAACGAATTTCGCTTCGAGTGTTGCTTCGCAAAGTGAAAAAGATTTGGCTAGGATATTTACTTTAGTGTTCTGATATTAATGAACTTAGGTGATATATTAACTGTATCAATAATGTGCTGATTCATGAATTTTCACTTTTGTAATTATTATCGTAGTAAATTTACAGTCTTCATCAGTATTAAAGGGAGAGCCCCTTTTAAAGTTTTGAGAGAGCCTAAACAAAAGTTTAACTTATGATTTGTTATAAAATATATATAATTTTTGGGCGTGTGTGTTAAAATGAAGCAAAATGAGCAAATGATTTTTTATCTACTCAAGATGTTTATTCTTTTACTTCAATTTTACTTCCATCAGCAAGATCCACATGATGAAGACAGGTTGAGGTTTAAAACGACATTAACCGTAGTTAGCAATAATACACACAATCTAGAAATGTTGATAGGCCCAGAATTTTTTCTTTCACTCATATCCAATAACTATCCTGATAATAATGAATCTTCCTTCTGACGAAATAACACTAAATCAATTCTTTACTTTCGAATCATGTCGACACTTCCCATCTCACACGGTGTTCCAAGGCAAATTGTACAACTCTCTGGAGCTGGGGGTCTTGCTTGGGGCACATTCTCGACCCCGCAACCCCATATCTTTACATAAATCTCAGGATTTGATAACACAGATCTTGGCCCGTGGATGCTTGAACAGTCACCAAGTTGTCTAACATCACACATTCTCGACCCCGCAACCCCATATCTTTACATAAATCTCAGGATTTGATAACACAGATCTTGCCCCGTGGATGCTTGAACAGTCACCAAGTTGTCTAACATCACACATTCTCGACCCCGCAACCCCATATCTTTACATAAATCTCAGGATTTGATAACACAGATCTTGGCCCGTGGATGCTTGAACAGTCACCAAGTTGTCTAACATCACACATTCTCGACCCCGCAACCCCATATCTTTACATAAATCTCAGGATTTGATAACACAGATCTTGCCCCGTGGATGCTTGAACAGTCACCAAGTTGTCTAACATCACACATTCTCGACCCCGCAACCCCATATCTTTACATAAATCTCAGGATTTGATAACACAGATCTTGGCCCGTGGATGCTTGAACAGTCACCAAGTTGTTCAGGTATCGCGATGAGTGATGACATTTCTGCCTCGCTGTGTTTTTAGCAGCTGAAGCAGTGCCCTCGTCCCCTCTCCTTCTGGTGATTATGGCAACTGAAATAAATGATAATAATAACTAAGTGTTCATCTGATCAAATAGTGTGAAATTGATATCTTTCTCGTAGTTCAATTTGAATATTTGAAACAATATTTTAAAGGTGACCATCATGATTATTTTTATTGCTTTTGATTCTGACTTGCCCAATGTTACAATTCAAAGCCATTTCTAATGTAATTGATTAAATCGGTATCTTTTCTTTTAAAACAGCGGGTATTTGTTAAATACAACTACGGATTAATCGGGTTTTCCAAGATTTGCTTTCACTAATATTTTTTTTTTTTAATTTTTTTGTGAAAAGTCACCAGATCACAATAAACCGATTTTTCCAGTCAGATTTGTTTTTTCCTTAAAGACAATCAGAAAGCTGGATAGTAACAGCGCAGCTACAGCAGAAGTGTCCTAATGGTAAGCAGAATCTGTATTTAACTGCCAGTATAATTGCTTCAGTTAGGGTCATTTAAATTGAAGGTGTTATTCAAAATTAGATAAAGGAGTTGAGTATCCCACGTGTATTAAAGGAGGTATATGGAGTTTGAGCTTTAGCTTAGGCTCTATCTTTATAAAATGTTTAATAACAGAAACGTGAGTGTTTTCATCCAATTGATCGCGTCGCTAGAAACTTAAGCAAAAAACAAAAGAATACAGATATTACCTAACACTTAGTCAGTCATATCACAATTAGGGTGTTGATGTTTTATAAGATGTAATTTTTCAGCGTCCTCAAATGGTGAAAGTTGCATTAAATTATCAGAAATCTGTGGAAAGGTATTTGTTTTTAATCCTCAAAACAGTGATACAAAGAGGACTCCATCTACTCCAAATGCTATGAAAAAATATATGATACATTAGAACTGGTTGAAATGTCTCAACCACTCCAAACTTTGGTTTCAGCTAAACTTTTAAAGAGAGGAGAAATGAAATGACAAGATGACTCGTAAAACGTTTACTTTAATTAAAGAATGAATTACAAAATCATGATATTCAGTATAAAGAAATATTTTGTACAATTTCAGCACAATCACTTTAAGCTTTCATGGCATTTTGCATGGCATTAAAAGATTTGTAATGGATACATGTCTTCTTTGTGATCAATATCTATGTCTTACAGGTGCCTAACACTAGCCTGTGTGAATAAAAATAATAACTTCAAGCCTTGTCAAAATTCTATCGAAACTATCTTTACACATTGAGCAGTAACACAATGTGCAGCAAAACTGTTGATCTAATCTAGAAGTTTGTATAAAGCGCTCAGAATGTCAAATATTTAATATCTGCAAATCCTACATGACACTCATCATATTATGGCATTGAAATGGCTATCTTAACTTGCTTCGCACTAAACTTGCTCTCCTTGAATCAGAAGCTTAAACCGTTTGTCTAATTGAGGATGTTTCTACGTTTCTCTTTCTTAATCATCTTGTGATCGTCTCTGCAGCTTGCAACCCTTGGAATCAATGGCTTCGGGGTCGCAATCCATGACATCTGGAGAAACCCAAAGTTAGTGTTGTTACTGATTGGTTAAGTTCTTTTCGATCCGTATTGAAGAAGAAAATATAACCTTTTTTAACTTCAAATCAAACTAAGCAGTAGGCTATGATTTAGACAATTCTAACTCTAAACTTGAATCTTAAAAACCATAACGGCATTGATTTCTGAAGTAGAGCAATAAACATTGGGTGATAATAATCAAAGCGATTTGTTTTCTTGATTCTTTTTCAATATTAGGAAAACGCTGAGTTTTTTTTTAATTTTATAGTTGTTTTCTTGTTCTTTTCAATCCTATTTAATATTTTCGATCAGATTATTTTTATTTTTATTTCTTAATTTTGGAACGGTATTGTTTGTAATGGAAAGGCTGGAGCGTCGAAAACCATTTACAAACAAGTTTTCACTATGAAATCTCGGGTTTTAAAAGTTATCGCCCAAAAATGTGACGATTGAATAAAGCCTATTGGAAATGGGCTACTCAGGTATCAGATTGAGGAGAAATTTAAGGTAAACCAAAAAATTAGAATTAACAGTTCTCATGGACGTGATCAACGCGAGAAGGACCTATTTTACACGCATCCGGAAAACGGGAAAAATCAACAAAATTTTTACTTTACTTTTCTTTTTTATTTCAAATTTTAGCACAGTTTGTTCGAAACGAAAATAATTTTCAAAAGTAAAGATGAGCTCTTTAGTTGCCTTTCATATATTGCTTGTGTTTTTGTTTTGTTTTTGGTATATTTTTTTTACTTAAAGATAATTATTCTGTTGGCTTTTAAAGCTAATTTTTTCACCATTAAATTTTGCTCTTTTCCCCATGTTACTCGATTTTTTTAGCTTAAAATCACATGCAGACTTTTAGGGTGGGTGCTTTATGCCTATTATTACGATTCTTAGTATTATCGTTAATGTCCTCTCTATGGATAACCTTATCTTACTGTCAGTTTTATTCTGCAGCCACCATTGTAACTCACATATCGATTTTATTTTGATTCTTTTCATTGAAATTTAGCAGCAGACAGCAGTCTCACCGCTTTCTCGAACTAAAAATTCACCACTGTCCTAATAATCATAGAGTGATATTGTGCAATTACACTGTCACCTGATTATAGTTTTATGAGTATACCCACAACATTACCATTGACATCCATGTCAACTTCAGGGTTTAACTTCTTCAGTAACGTCCTCCTTAACAACAGCACGGATTTATGAGTGTAGGGCTCATTCAATTTGTTTGAACTCCATAAGTATTATTGTTAGTAAGGGTGCATCACAAAATTATTCACCTGAATTCTCTTTACATTAAATTTGTACTTTTTTCCTTTTTAAGTTTGATCTAGTTATTCGTTTTAAAGCGAAAATTGACGATACGAAATTAGAAATTGTCATGCTAGAAATACCCTGTCCAGTTCGGCTGTAATCAGACGTACCGAGGAATTCGTAGAGGGTCATGCCGAGGACCAGGAGGAGGAGTGTGTTTAGCACCAGGGTCATGGCTCTGCTATCCCTAAGCACTGGCAACAGAGAGAGAGAGAGAGAGAGAGAGAGAGAGAGAGGGGGGGGGATAACGCTTAAACAATTTATGGTTGAAGCTCCTATTTGAACTGAGTAGCTTAAATTGGAACCATTTCTCTTGATCTAATCAAATGATGAAAGAAGCATAGAAAGTAACAAATAATGCTTCGTCGATCATTACATCACATGCGTTAAAATAAATCATCACCTTACTCTTATGGAAACGAGAATTTCCATCGGAATAAAGACACACTCATAAGATCAATTCAGAAGGAATTCTCCTGGGGGTTTAAGAAAGGTCGTCAAAAACATGAAAAATAATTCTACCGTTCAACTCCTCACAAGCGTGATGTTTCAGAAAGCTCGGCAATTACTCGCTGGCTTCCGGGCACCGCCATTTCTTGGATGTCCGGACTTCATCAAAACATGTTCAAAGGAAAGCTATAATTCTCTTAAAGTCTTAGTTCTAAAATAATAAGCTCACACCAGACGTTGAATGTCCACATCGCTCTTTTCTAATTTTTTCATGTTATTCTTTTTAATCATGATTCTAGATGCCTTTAATAAAAGGAAACAAATTTTATATCTGTCTCACAAAAAGGCTTAGAGAGGCCTCGCTAACATCTTCAAATATTGATAAGGAGCTTAGATACCCGACAAAATATCTCGATTTGAAGAAAAAGAACAAAGTTACAAGATCTGTACATTTCGTTATTGAAGAATGACGCCAGTGGGACATAACTTCTTCTCACTCTTTTTTTTTCTTCTACTCAACATTGAAGAATCTCAGAATCTCAATTATTGTCGGGGCCGTGACGTGTACAATCCAGTGTCACTCGCATTTCGATTTCTGGGTTGGTTTTTTCATCCGATTTCTGAGGTCGTGGCGGATTTTATTTTTCCTTTTAGATGTTGTAATCATCAAAATGTATGAGAGTGAAAGAGAGAGAGAGAGAGAGAGAGAGAGAGAGAGAGAGAGAGAGAGAGAGAGAGAGAGAGAGAGAGAGAGAGTTAGAGAGTTAGAATTTTTTTTTTTTTTTTTTTTGGGGGTGGAAAGGAGTGAATGCCGGAGTTAAAGATGCAGGGAAAGGAGAACAGAGAAACAAGGAGGAATGGAGCCCAATATATCAGCAAGATCCATAAATTTTTGGCAAAGAGCTGATTTCCTCTTCAAGGAATTGCTGAAGGCAATAATGATGACGATAGAAGAAGAAGAAGAAGAAGAAGGAGAAGAAGAAGTAGGAGAAGAAGAAGTAGGAGAAGAAGAAGAAGTAGGAGAAGAAGAAGAAGTAGGAGAAGAAGAAGAAGTAGGAGAAGAAGAAGAAGTAGTAGAAGAAGAAGAAGAAGAAGAAGAAGAAGAAGAAGGAGA
>JAWDGP010006323.1:2085000-2115000 GCA_033675545.1 Elysia crispata | reverse complement strand
TTACCATACCACCCGATATGTTGAGTAATAAACTTCACTGTATCTTAACATGAAACAATGCACGCATTGCTTTTGCTCAACTTCATTCCACACCTGTCTGAAACTTGTTGTGTTGCAATAAGGATTCGTGCGTTAAAAATGCACATTAATTTGTTGATTTTTAAATCCATTCTTTTTCATTTTGATACTCGAAAATCTAAAGACAAAGGGGAAATGCAATTAGCTGATTTAAAAAATAAGTCGAAAACTTTGTTCTACGATATAAATTAAAATTCATGAAGAAGAGTCAACAAGACTCGAGTAGGGCCAATAAAGAAATACAGGTCTAGTCAAGAATATGCAGAAGTTTTTTCTTAATAATTTTATAATGGTAAAGATAGGCAGTTATGCTACCTTTTCTTTCCAAGACCATGGATTCTAGGAATTGTATTTTTTTTCATGAGTGTGACTCATTATAGGCATTATTATAATTATGATTCGATTATATATGACAAAATTTATTCTGAAAAACCATTCTACTTAGCAGCAAAAGTATGAGATATAAACAGCTTGAAAACTATGAGAAAGACATCAGTTATGTATTTTGTTTATTTTAATTTTTTGTATGCAAGACTTCTTTACTCCAGTCTTGAACATTCAGGATCTAGGACAACAGGTTGCGATGGCTTGAACTCCAAGCTCGCCTCCATATTTTTCGAATCCATTTACTGCTCGGCAAGATATCCCTCCATTCATGGCTGGTGGAAGAATAAGATGTATAATAAGGAATTATAAAAATTATGATCTCTATGTCCATTGCATTTCTTTTGGTAATTAACGGTTAAAAATAATACAAGTTTACAATGAAAGCACTCATATGTTAAAATAATTATTATCTTACAAGTTCCGAAATTTCACAGGATTAAACAATTATTTTATAGCAACTTAAACTTACTTTAATACGGTCAGTTTTGCCTTTGTCGCCCTTAGCAATTTTCTCTACTTCACCACTTTGTTTCACTGACCTATATTTCCCTTCTTTGGTTCTCTCTTCCCTTCTCTTCCTCCTTCTTTTCCCTTCTGCTCATTCCTGGTTCTTCGTACTATCGTTACTCTTTTTTGGCAATGTGATTTTGATTTTTATTAATAAAAAAAGTAGGTGGTTTTGCACATTGCCCCAGAACTAATGTTTGATTCCTTATATTTTGCATTAAAATATGTTTTAAAACTTGGACAAAGTTTCGATCACACAATTTTTTTTAAATTTCATAGTTTTATCAATATTATGCCTAACTTATTGTCCATGTATCCGTCAATGGAACGAAATCTGTCTCAGCTCACTTGTTATCTGAGCCCCGGCTGCTCGGCCGTACTTGGAGAAGACATTGCATCCTGTCATGACCTGACCAGAGGGGCAGCTCACAGTGGACACGTCTCCAATCGCTTGACCACTTGGCTGAGAATACACAGTGCTACACTGACCACTGAGGCCGGCACAGCATGCAGCGTAAGAGTACACACCTGGAGATCAGTATCACAAGGCGGCTGCTCATGATCGATTAGATTATAAAGTTTTGAAACACACACTTGATGAGATGATTCAAGACAAAACTGTGAGAATCGGTACCAGATTTTTCTTACTTTTATTTGAGTCAAAAACACAATCGCGTACAGTCAGGAAAAGTTGAGTTCTTTTCAAAGCATCGGTAAGGTGGGTAATTATCTATAAGCATTCTGTAACACACCAACTTTTCTACAGATCTTGGTAATTATCTATAAGCATTCTGTAACACACCAACTTTTCTACAGATCTTGGTAATTATCTATAAGCATTCTGTAACACACCAACTTTTCTACAGATCTTGGTAATTATCTATAAGCATTCTGTAACACACCAACTTTTCTACAGATCTTGGTAATTATCTATAAGCATTCTGTAACACACCAACTTTTCTACAGATCTTGGTAATTATCTATAAGCATTCTGTAACACACCAACTTTTCTATAGATCTTGGTAATTATCTATAAGCATTCTGTAACACACCAACTTTTCTATAGATCTTCAAGGCTTCAGTTACTTTTTGAAGTATAATTTGTAAACAAAAAAATGTTATTAAAAATTATCTTATAAACATTTGAAATAAGAACGGATAAGGATTGAATTTGTCGAAATTGTGCAACATGAATTGTCAAAAAAGTGGAAGATTAAGAATAACAACGTTTAAATTTTTGAGTAAGAGGATAAGAATCCTCACATATCAATCTTTATATTATTCTCTCTTATTAGCGAACGTAGTGAAATGGTCAAGGCGATTTGCTACAACAGAATTAACTCTTTGAATTTCAATTTCGTCAGTCGCTTGAAGACCAAGCACAAAGGTCTGAATGAATTTTTCAAATTTAAAAAGATTGAATATGAGAGATAATAACTTTTGTATTAGCAACCACCAACTTCATAATAGTAAAAAAATTGACGCTAGATACTTACACCAACCAACTGGTATTGCACTGCGGAAAGGTGGAACAATCATAGTATCTAGAAAGTTAACCTCACCTATTGTAGGGTCATCGTTCTGACCTATGCAGGAAGTGTTAGTGAAGTAGGTACCGTCCGAATGGGAGGCCCAGGTCCAGGTGGAACATCCTGTTAGTAACATAAAACAGAAGTTTGATTAATCTGCGGAATATATGCCACTTCACATCTTGAAAAATTGTATGTTAAAGCGCGTTTCATTCATTTGAAAATATTTAATCCAATTAAGAAAAAGACGCTAATGAGGATTTTGTGAAAAATCTTAACAACGTTGAGATTTTTATTTTCTTTTGTTTTTATCAAGGTATTCGCATATGTATAATTTTGAAAACGAACTTTGTGGAAACGAATTTCTATCATGCAACCATAACTATTACTCGATTTTAAACTTTATCTGCTCGTACACTGCTCTGCCGCATGGACGTGTACTGTGTAATTAGTACGGTCTCTTTAGAGAGGGTTCTGGTCAATTGAGCGGTATACAAAAGGTTTGATGTAATGCCCAGTAGGAAATAGCGCAGCAGTTTCTAGGCTGAGAATGAGAATAGTCGTCCCTTCCAGGTAAGGTCGCTCTCGATTCGTCTCGGTTGCCATGCTTGTAGGCTGATTGCGGTGACATATTGAGCAACTTTGGTGAAGTTCGCAAAATAAACACCTCTATGAGGGGATTGGTGTGTTGTAGCCAGTATTGATGTTTGATAATAATGATGTTGTTCAAAGAATGGTCAAGTATATCTTACAGGCTGATGTCTAGTCATTATACTTTCGACGGTATAAATATATTTCTGGATTCTTGGGATTTGTTGCTGAAAGAAACTTTTTAGATGAAAAACTTCTTGCTTCTGGTTACCTATAACGTTAGGTTACTGTTCATAAGACCTTACAGACTGTTATTAAATTTATTTTAATAACCTACAAAAAAGTTTTTTTTGTTATGGAATATTTACGATAGTCGCTAGAGGTCCTTGACCTTGATACTCAGTGGAGTTACAAAACAGTTTATAAAATCGGAGATGTTAAAATATAATGTTATTTTATTAAATTAAAATGCGAAATACCAAATCATTTAGGACGACTTAAAGGAAAATGTTTATATAAATATATATATATATATATATATATATATATATATATATATACATATACATACATACATACATTTATATATTGTAGAACACAACTACCGGAAATTTGATAACAAATATATTTAAGTTTATCATTCTTGGATTGAGACAGATACTTAAATTTTTTTATTTTTTTTTTTACTGTTTTACATTGTTGTTCCAATAAATCCTGTCCAAATATTATAACAGTCTGTTATCATTCATTCTGGATATTATTGAGATCCTTTAACATACTCTTTTTCTAGGCTAGCTCTAGCAGAATCCCTTTCTAGTTGGATGAAGTGAGTATGAGTTTTCGAAAATTATTTCAATCTTTTGTGAATATCTTTGTCATTATTACGCAAAGAGAAAGGATATAAGACTATGGCAGATGTATGGAGCCGCTTCAGCGATCGTGAACAGGAAGGCTTTACCCATCAAATCAAATTATTGTGAGAAAAAGAGACAAAAGGAAAGACAGACATACAGACAGGCAAAACTACAGGGAGTACGAGGAAGAGGAAGATAAGGGGAGAGCCAGAACCAAAGATATGAGAAAAAATGAAAAATGATTAAACGATTTGTCATTGTAGTTGATTCCCACGTAACAATGCAATATTAAAATTTAGGCTTAACCTATCAACTATTAATAAGATGAATTACGATATGATCATCGCAAGTTTTCTTTAAAATATCTGATTCGGTAATTTGTAAACCAAATTCAATTATCTTGAGCGCGTGTACTTGGCTGTGATTAAAAAAGTACTCCACCAGTTTTTAATTTGGGTAGACTGTCAGAATTATTATCCAGGTCATCAGGTCAATTCTGATTAAAGAGCAGTGAAAGTTGTTAACAGAATACAGAGGCAGAATATTTGTTAATTCTTAAAAACTGAAACCATCTAGACAGCTCGCATTCATACTACATAAAGCTACCACTTAATCATACACTCATACATAGGGTACATGTTTTTAGTTCAAGGAGTTATGTTTGTAATTCATCCAGAGGGTAAAATTATGTTCTCGGTACAGATAACCAAGTGCTGATAATAAACTTATCTTGGGGATACATGTGCAGGTTACAAAGAACCAAGCCCTTAGAATACAACATGATGATACTTCTCTACACGTTCTGGTTATAAATTCTACAGGCGATTTCATTACGTCATGGGATGATAATGACCTGGCCAAAGAACAGAGAATCACCACCTGGTGAAATAGTCACCTAGAACAGAGAAGACTCACCTAGAGGGAACGTTCCGCCAGAACAGGAAAGACTCACTTAGAGGGAACGTGCCGCCAGAACAGGGAAGACTCACCTAGAGGGAACGTGCCGCCAGAACAGGGAAGACTCACCTAGAGAGTACGTACCGCCAGAATAGGAAACCACCACCAGCACCTGGTCAAAGACTCACCTAGAGGATACGTGCCGCTAGAACAGGGAACCACCACCACCTGGTCAAAGACTCACCTAGAGGATACGTGCCGCTAGAACAGGGAACCACCACCACCTGGTCAAAGACTCACCTAGAGGATACGTGCCGCTAGAACAGGGAACCACCACCACCTGGTCAAAGACTCACCTAGAGGATACGTGCCGCTAGAACAGGGAACCACCACCACCTGGTCAAAGACTCACCTAGAGGATACGTGCCGCTAGAACAGGGAACCACCACCACCTGGTCAAAGACTCACCTAGAGGATACGTGCCGCTAGAACAGGGAACTATCACTTGGTCATCCATGCCTGACCCTGATGGTCCAGCTGTTCTGTAGGTACAGGTCAGACCTCGGCGACTGCAGCATCTGGCCTGGGCTTGGACTCCTGGTGATGGAAGAAACAGAGAACGTTCAGCGGCAACCATTGTACCTTCGACTTTACTCCCATTTGTTTTTAATTCTACCGAAGTATTTTGGAATAAATTTGTAAAAAATAAAAAAATAATTGGCTTACGTTGTGAAATCGAAGTCTATTGATCTTTTGAAATATTATAATGAAAGTTAAAAATAATAAACAATTTATATTTCAAGCAACGCTTCACATATTAATTCTTTTTTGTGAGAATTCATAACATTCGACTAAGAATTTCAAAGGATCTGTAAATAGATAAGAAAAGTAAACCATTTTCTCCTTTTCTGAAGTTAAGAGTCTTTTATGCTTTTTTTTTTTTTATATCTAAACGTTTTTACTTTTATGCTAAAGAAACATCCACATTTACCTGCCTGAGATAGGTAACCATCTACCGCCCGACAGGTGGGTTTCCCATTCACCATAATTATCTGCTCTCCATCGCGATGCCAGTCGTTATTCTTAAAACGAACCAAAAAAAAAAAAGAATCCCATTTCTCTAATTACGTCTCATTATCCCTGAAGTAATTGTATTCCAAAAATATTGAAATGTCTTCGATTTGAAAGATTTTCCAACTAAGCTTCAGTTTGAGTCATGTTGAACTTCTTCTAGCAGCAACAAAGTAGCCTATTAAGTGAGCTCTTGCTAAGAGAACAATTTACACTATATCAGGTCTGTAATGAGTCATACGAAATATATTGAATACTCTTTTTTAATTATAGAATCATATTGATTTGTTTGAAAATAATTGAGTTATAAAAATGGAAATAAGGTTTCGAAACTGCATACTTCCTTTTCAATGAAGTGAATTTTAATAATTTCATTAAGTTTAATGTAGGCATAAAATAGTTGGAAATAATGTGCGTCTTTACTGCTAGAGTATTTATGGCACAACCGGATATTGGCAGTTGCTTTTATCTTTCATGCTTTTTATCAAGGAAAGGCTTTAGGCAATAGCAGGTTAAAAAAAATATAAAATACTTCTGGTGTAATGAAACATTTGGATTGGTTGTTAGATTATCCACGATCTCTTTATCTCTTTAGATCTCACCTTACTCTACTAACTTGAGAGAGAAATGTCCGTAGCCAGCATATATATATGTATGTATATATATATATATATATATATATATATATATATATATATATATACAGTGAGAGAAAGAGAGAGAAAGAGAGGGAGAGGGAGAGAGAGAGAGAGAGAGAGAGAGAGAGAGAGAGAGAGAGAGAGAGAGAGACCTGCCAACTACTGAACCACTTACTGTAGAGTTGACCATTCAAATAATCGGTATGATCTATTTTTTAAGCTTTCGTTGCCTCAAATAACTATTGTTTAGCCCACCAGAGAAAGCGCTTATTCAGGTACTCGGCAGCTATTTCTATCTCTAAAAGATAATTGTACTCAATATGTGAACAAGGTCCTCATAAAGTGGATGTAGGTATGCCTTGATATTCTACAGACTTCACTGTTATCTGGTTCCGTAAAATTTCAGAGGTAAAAGTTCATCATAGAAGGACAAAGTATGATATCAAAAAAAGAACACTTCACGAGGTTCCCTTCCACCTCTGGATAATAGAGCACCGATGGTGGGATTGGCACTCTCAAAGCTAACTCTGATTCAGCCCCAATCAAGATACAGAATATCAATATTAGAAGGACGTCACCTATTATTGATTTACAGTTTCGCTACAGACGCAAATACCCTGGTCCTTATATAATTTAAGAGGAGTTTTATATAAACAATTTGACAACAATCAGCTTTACCGATGATATTTGTATGCTAGGCTTAACGATTTTTAGTGAAATTCCCAAACAAAATATAAAAAATGAAGGCTAATGTGAAAACTTGAACCTACAACCATCAAGCTGCTGCAGCCTGTAAGAACCTCCCCGTCCTGACACCTGACATCCACAAACTTGTCATCGCCGACAGCGGATACCCCAGACTTCCGGTTGATGCATGTGAGAGTGCTGTCTCGGCTGGAGGAGGAGGCCAGTCCTAAGGTCCTCAGCCGCTGGCTCGTTGTCTCGTGATCGATGTCCACGCTGGCAAACGGGTCCACCTTGGCAGGTAGCTGAATTTCACCTATCGAAAATGCAGGAAAATATAACCAACTCTTATGACATTTGATAAAGTTTAAAAATGAATAGAAAATGATATGATTTTTTTCGTTTTGCATTTTGTCTATGCTTGCTGTTTGGTTACTTTTCTTTTATCGTAATGAAAAATATTTCGTACTATCTAGATTACTTGAGTCATCCAACATATTGCATTTCTTTAAATATCATGTAAGGGAAATAACCATGGAAAAATTATTGTCAGTATAATTATAACCCTTTTTATGAATATAGTTCTTAAACAAGTCTCTTTTAGTTTTTCACAGCAAAACCTTCAAGATCTAGTAATGTTATGATAACCCTGCTAACAATATGTTGTGTTGCACGCCTAACGAAATGGTACCTTTCGCACGAAAGGGAGAAATCTTATTCGATAAGAGGTTTTGCCTTCAGATCTCTGAAGAGAAATATTTCAAAGATACAAAACAGTTGAAGACAAAATGTAACTTTCAACTACAAAAAGGATCTCGCGAAGTGCTAGTTGCAACGTAGATCTAAAATGATAGCAATAAAAGTATACAAGTGGAGTTGAATTTAATAGTTTACATGATGAAATGCGTGATTTTTTTTTGGGGGGAAATAAACATATCAATAGCAATATTCTAATGATATTGTTAAAATTGTGATGATGATGATGAAGATGATAATAATGATAATAATAATGATAATAATAATAATAATAATAATAATAATAATAATAATAATAATAATAATAATAATAATAATAATAATAATTAAAATAATAATAATAATAATAATAATAATAATAATAATAGTAATAATAATAATAATAATAATAATAATAATAATAATAATAATAATAATAATAATAATAATAATAATAGTAGCAGTAGCAGTAGCAGTAGCAGTAGCAGCAGCAGCAGCAGCAGCAGCAGTAGCAGTAGCAGTAGCAGTAGTAGTAGTAGTAGTAGTAGTAGTAGTAGTAGTAGTAGTAGTAGTAGTAGTAGTAGTAGTAGTAGTAGTAGTAGTAGTAGTAGTAGTAGTAGTAGTAGTAGTAGTAGTAGTAGTAGTAGTAGTAGTAGTAGTAGTAGTAGTAGTAGTAGTAGTAGTAGTAGTAGTAGTAGTAGTAATAATAATAAAAATATTAAAGTTGGAATTATCCCTCAAGTCCGATTTTGAAGGGATTGTTGCGATTGCTCAGTTGGTAATAATCTAATTTGTCCTATTATGAGTGAGCGTATTTTAATTTATACTAACCATTAATATCGCAACAGTTTTTTTTATAAGTAATCTTGATGTATTTCTTTTTTAGTCAACCTTAATAGTGACAATGCTGTGACTTATTTATCTCTCTACTTTTTCTTTTCTTAAATCAAGGTAGCTGTCCTAGATGCCATGTGAAATATTCTATAATTCTGTCATTGTTCGCTGATACATCAAATTAATAAGGCACCATGGTCCTAAAGACAATCGAACATTTCATTCCTTACGTCACAGATCAAGAAAATTTAGCTTTCGGTGCGACTCATTGTAGACAAGAATAATGATCTAAGCATATCTTAAAATACAAATGTATGTTAGTGCTCATTTCAGCTTAACGGTTATGTTTGCACTATAGCAGGGAAACGAAACAGGTGAACGAAAATATATTACTGATTTGAAAAATTTGAAAAGCATATTTCATTTATCTAAAGAAACTTTAGAAATGGCAAACTATGATTTGTACAAATTGCCACCATCATCTTTTTTTTTTTTCAAATAATTTCACAGTGCATCAAAGAGAGTTTCACAACTTACTTCCGTCTCCGTATATTCCGATAGTGAGATTCTTGTCTGTGTTCCCCAGTGTGAGAGTCCTGTGTTTGACGGGCTTGCCCTTGTACCACACTGTCAGGTCGTACACCCCTCTGAATCCCCTCACATCCATGGTGGGGGAGGACTCCAGGCTTTGCTTGACGTGAGTGCTCCACTCTTGTTTCGTCAAGCGGAGAAAACGAATCCCTGCCTCATCAAGCTGATAAAAACATTCCACACGGAGATGGTAAGTTTTAATGTTTACTAACTTTTAAAACATCATGGCAGAAGTGACATGGTTTGCACTCCTTAATAAACTGAGTGGATAAAGAGACATGCCATTCCTGTGGTGAAAGTAAGGATAAAATTTGATAAAGCACTCAAACTGCTTTATTTATTGTCAATGTGGGAATTGCTTTTAAAATTAAAAAAAAAAAACATTTATCGATTGACATCCTAGCTTTAAAACAAGTCAGGGTTACTTACAAGAGATAAAACCAAGACTTAAAGTTGTACCTGCATATCTCAGTACTGTATAATCTCACACAATTACGTTAAAGCTTTTTCCTGAAGAAATTTGATGGATGATAAAAACCTATCTGAGACTCACATCATAGGTGTATCCATGGACCAGAGCCTTTAGGGGATCCATGTCGTGATCCCAGAAACCCCAGAAGATGACACCTTCGACTGCAGGGTGACTAAAATACAAGCGGAGAACCTTTTCGTACCTGGAGGACGATACGTAAGGGTACAAAGTTTCCGATTTGAAAAATTGTGTCGCATTCTACAACTTCTATTTTCAATATTTTTTTCTTTTCTTTTTAATAATTATACCATCATCGTAGTCAATATCATCATGGACATAATTAGCAAAGTAATCATTATTGCTATTATGGTGCGCACCGTAGTTATGATCATAACTATTAATTCCATCGTAATTAAAACAGAATATTATTTTCATATCACCCCTCTCTTCAGCTTCTCTACCATCACTCGACATGATCACCTTTAATGCTCTGGTTATAACAACTAACGACATCTGTTTTCCAGCTTATTCCAATTAATTCTTTTAACGTTGATTATCATGCACCATTCTAAAGCCACTCACCAATCAGCTCTGGACTTTTCGTCATGTGTCGCCAGTAGTATATATAAGGCTGGTTCTGGACCACCTTGTACGAAAAACATACCACATCTACATACACTCGGACCCCAATTCTGCATGTACGAAAAACACGCCCGACCTACATGCACAATTACCCCAATTCTGCATTTACGAAAAACACTTTTTTCGTACACACACTCGCGAGGCAATTCTGCATGTACGCAAAACACGCCTGGCCTACACACGCGCAACTACCAATTGGTTAACCAGACGAAGGGCCCGCTCCACCCCCCTGGCGGGCCCCCAACGAGGGTTGCTTAGCAATAAAAAAATATTTGTATTTAAAGAAAAATTTTGTGTATATACACAAAAGTCAACATGAGGGGGACAAACAGCTGTGAATGGCTGTTGTTGGGAAAAACGGAGGTGTGCGGCAAGAGCTGTATGGGGAAATACTGCAGCGTCCACAATGCTAGGATTGCAAAGGGCGGGGGCACGATTCCCTGTATAGGATGCGGATTAGGGGTAAAAACAGCCCTAGCTCGTTGTAAAGAATGTGGCGCAGATTGTGCTCGAGTTAAGAAATGGAGGGATAGGCAGTACAACTTTAGGGAGGAGTTTCTACGTCTATCCACCATAGAATTTAGTTATGCCCACGCTATTGCATAACCCTCTACATGAGGGTTAATTTTAGCCAATATTTTTTCATTTAGATATTTTGTTACATATAGGTATATAAACCCAAAATGGTGACTATGGATGAATACATAGAGCAACTACTGGCAGAGATGCCCGATTCGACTCTCCAGGATGTGGTTAAAAATATCCTGGATGAGCCGATTTCCGAGGCTGTGAAAAGACGTTTGCTGAAGCCTCTACAGCCTCGGAAATATCGACCTATTCCTCCACCGCGAAAGGCAAAAGCGAGGAAAAGGAAGGCCATCCAGGAAGAATTTGACCCCATCCCGAGCCACAAGCTCCTGGGCCTGTTTGAAGAACCGGAAGAACTCGCCTTCCGGCGGACGCGATGGACGCTCGGAAACTTCCTGCGCGGGTGGCAAATGGATGTGCCCCAGGGGCACCCACACGGTGCGGATCCCAGGACTTTCTTAGAGAGTGTGGAACGTAAGATCCGCGAAAAACTCGAGGAGGAGCTCAGAGCCTTAAGAGGAGGGTTGAAATTCCAGCTGGCTCTCAAGGTGGAGCTCGTGAAGGCCAACCCAGACGGAAGCGAGGAGTTCATGGAGCCTGTTCTACGACATAGACAGGAGGCCGTCCTTCAGAAAAACGAGATCACAGCAGCCCTCGAGGAAGCATTCCCGAGGCCGCAGGAAACTCTCGAAAAATTGACCCATAGAGGATCTGGGTGGGCGGTAGTGCAGGTTCGAAAACTTTGGTTAGATATCGCCCGATATCAACCTCTCCGGGGCGGATCCTACATCCCACTGCCACCGGAACTGAAAAGCAAGAAGGCGGTGGTCAACGTGAAAAACAAGGATGGCCACTGCCTGCGATGGTCCCTCCGATCTGCCCTGTTTCAAGCTGCAGATCACACAGACAGACCCACCAATTACCCCACCGCAGATGGACTAGACTTCACCGGTATCGATGCCCCCACACCCATCTCTCAGATCGGCAAAGTGGAGCGCCAGAACGACCTTGCCATCAACGTGTTCGGATGGGACAAAGGGGTAATAGTGCACCACATCTCCAAACAGCCAGAAGAGGATGTCAGGATCAATCTGCTGTTGATTGAGAAAGCGGGCAAATTCCACTACACCTGGATAAAAAATCTCAACCGTCTCCTCCACGACCAGAACAAAAACGGAAGGAAGAAACATTTCTGTGAGCGCTGTCTTCATGGTTATTCCAGAGAAGACCTGCTGGAAGCCCACAAGCTGGAGTGCAAGGGAATCGGCCAGACAGCCGTAAGGGTTGAGATGCCCCAAGAGGGCAAGCTCACCTTTCAGAACCACCACAAGCAGCTGCCCGCGCCATACGTCATTTACGCCGACTTCGAAGCCCTCACCACTAAAGTCGAAGGGCCGGAGCTCGACCCGACAAAAAGCAACACCCAGAAGACACAACACCACGAGGCATGCAGTTACTGCTACGTGGTGGTGCGGTGCGACGGGAAGACAGAGGCGCCTGCCGAATACCGGGGGCCCAACGCAGCAGAACACTTCCTCCGAGCTCTCCAAGTGGAAGAGCGTGGGATCCAGAAAGTGCTGGCGAAACCGCAAGCCATGAGAATGACAAGAGCAGACTGGGAGAGCCACAGGACTGCGAGCAGATGCCATGTGTGTGACAAGCCTCTAGAGGGTGACTCTGTAAAGGACCACTGCCACATCACCGGCAAGTACCGAGGAGCCGCCCACAGCGCCTGCAACCTCAAACTGCGGCTCAGCCCAAAGACCACAACCATACCAGTTGTGTTCCACAACCTGCGGGGGTACGACAGTCATCTCCTTATGCAGGCGATATCCAAGGTGGAGGGTAGGGTTTCCTGCATCCCCAACAACACCGAGAAGTACATCAGCTTCTCCCTGGGGCAGCTGCGCTTCATCGACAGCGCACAGTTCTTACTAGCCCCCCTCGACAAGCTGTTAGCGGCGAACAAGCCCGAGGCCTTCCAGATCACAGCCCGCTACGAGCCCGACCGCGGACTGCTCATGCGCAAAGGTGTGTACCCCTATGAGTACATGGACTCCTGGGAGCGTTTTGAAGAGACACAGCTTCCACCGAAGGAGGACTTCTACTCCAAGCTCACAGGCGCAAGTATTTCCGATAGTGACTACACCCATGCCCAGAGGGTCTGGGAGACCTTCGGACGTCAAACCCTAGGCAACTACACCGACCTCTACTGCCGGACCGACGTGCTGCTCCTTGCCGATGTCTTTGAGAACTTTCGAAAGACCTCGCAGAAACAATATGGGCTGGACCCGGCGAATTATTACACCAGTCCAGGCCTATCTTGGGATGCTCTCCTCAAAAAGACCGGAGTAGAACTGGAGCTGCTCACAGACTATGACCAGCACCTCTTCATCGAGAAGGGGATGCGTGGAGGCATCTCGATGGTGTCGAAGCGCCACGCCAGGGCGAACAACCCCGCAGTAGAGGGATACGACCCGGAGAAGCCCAACAGCCACATTCTCTACCTTGACGCCAACAACCTTTACGGGTGGGCCATGAGCCAGCCCCTTCCGACTGGCGGATTTCGATGGGTAGAGGACTGTGATGGGCTGGTTGGTACAATCCAAGACCAACCGGCCGACGGGCCCGAGGGTTTTATCCTCGAGGTGGACCTGGAGTACCCCCAGGAGCTTCACGATGAGCACAACGCCTACCCGCTCGCTCCAGAGCGCATGGTGGTTCAGAAAAAGTGGATGTCAGAGTATCAGCATGGCCTTCGCCCCAAGATGTACAGCATCCTCGAGGCTAACGGGGACAACACGAAGAAAGCCAAGGGCGTGAAAAAGTACGTCGTGAAGAAACACATAAGACACAAACAGTACAGGGAGGCTCTCTTCGAGAAAACGACCTTCCACCACAGCATGAATGTCCTGCGATCAGAGCGCCACCATATCTATGGGCAGCGCCTCCACAAGGTATCGCTGTCTCCCTTCGACTCAAAGCGTTGGATCGCAGAAAACGGGGTGGAAACTCTTGCTTATGGGCATGCCAGGGCATTTGCGGGCACAGGGGATGCCCTACCGACCGGTACAGCCGAGATGAACGCATACATTGACGAATTTCTTAACGGTTGAGAACACCATCGGGAGGCAGTTGAGTGTCAGGAAGCACAACCAAAAGCTCCTCACGGAAAACCCCCGACTAGGTCTTCGACCTGCGAAGTCAAGATAATAAAGCACAGGCTCTCCGGGCTTGGTCACGGTGCGCCCTAGTCGGTACACCCGGAGGGACCACACAGGGTCAGTGGCGCGACCCCGTCGACCCTCGAGTTCGCCGGGCTGGTAGAGGAAGCGAACACCAACCCCCGAAGGGAGCTTCTGCTCTTGAAGGCCAACAGGGCGGCCAGGAACCGTAGAAGAGGGCTCTCCACTCACAGACTTTACCTTAATGGCCTCAGAGGGTCGCTTACCGGTCAGCCGGGTGACCTCTCCATTCAGAGCAGAGACGACCGCAGGCAGCCGCCGCACCCACTCTGTGGATCGTTCACCAACAGGCAGCCGCATCTCCTGGGCGTACTGGTGGCCGAAGAGCCTCTCAGACAGAGTTCTGTTCCACCGCTCCACGATTCCTTGGTCCCGGTGGTTACCGACCCGGCCGCGCCTTACCTCGACGGTGTTTATAGCAAGGAGTTGGCTAACTTCCCCCATAAATTCGCGTCCAGGGTCCACCTGTAGCAGCTTGAGCCACGTCAAAGGTCTCCGTTTGTAGATGCGACTCAGGGCATCGGCGACCCCTGATGCACCCTTGGTAGTCAGCGGCTCGGCCTCCTTGTACCGCGAGGCAACGTCGACTACGGTGAGGGCGTACTTATAGGTCTTCCGTCCCACGCGGTCGTGGGGAAGAAAGAGCAGGTCGGCTTGATGGACCTCATTTGGCACCTGGACATCAAACTTTGGTCTTGGTATGTGCCGCGGCGCAGGTAGGTAGATCTGCCAGATGGCCTGTTTCTTCAGCCAGTCTTTTGCCACATCGAGAGGGACACCCGCTGCAGTCGCCAGCTTCTTAACAGCTGTGATTCCTTTCCAGTAGCCCCCGGGGCTGTAGTAAATCCTCGACAGGCGAGAGTCCATTGTCATGTATTCCAAAAAACCCAACCAACCTCCAACACACCAATACCACGAGCGAGGCCAGAAAAATTGGGGTCTCACCGACTATCTCCTAGCGATATAGTATGTCACAAGGCCTGCTACGACCATACCCCCGATAACAAATGAAATCTCGCGGTCTTTTTGGGCGCTGCTCGGTGTATAGAAGTCGGAAAGCTGGGGCTCGGGCTCTAGCGGGTCAAGGTTTTCCCCTGTGATGAGGATGTACTCGCGCCATGCCGCTTCGGCGTCGTGGAAGTCTTGGACTGTCTGGTGTTGTTCCCTGAGTTTTTTGTTGATCAGTCAAGGCGTTCAGTACGCTTCTGAGACCATTCAGCCTGGGCGGTCTGCAGCTGCTCCATGGCTTTGTCGTGTCTTTTCTGTTCTTCGAGTGTGTCTCCGCGGTCTCCTTTGTCGAGCTTCGAGAACAGGTAGTTGGTACCTGAGAACGCCAGAGCGTTAACTATGGCGCCTCCGGCCATCATCGCGATGCTTGCTACTAAGCAGCAATGCTAGAGGGAATAATCCCACGTTTAATCAACTCGTCCTTAGTTAAAATGGCGAACGAGACATTCATAAACATCATCCCGGCATCGCGCGCCGTCGTGTCGAGTTTTGGTAAGCTCCCTTTGATGGCCATCTGGGTGAGCTTAGCATACCCTATCGAAAGCCCGCTGACAAGGGCGGCATGATACATTGTGTTCGCTATAACTTTTCCGTCAATCGAAGCCATGGTGTTGTTATTCCATATAGTGGGGATTATGCGCAACCTTCAATTGCTGAGCAGGACCCGCGATGTTTTTCAGGGTGGTCTTTTTCTCCTTTGGCGGCGGCGGTTCTGCGCGGTGAAACTTAGACCAATAGACCAGCCCCCCGACAGCGGCCACCAGTGCGCCTAAATATAACATAGAGACTTCTTCTTTTTTGTCGCTGCGTCGGAGCGGAGCGGCTTCCGGGGCGGCTTCCGCGGCGGGCGGGTCGGCAACGAACGCCGGATCCCGCAGAGCCTCCTTGGCTTCCGCGAGTTCTCTCTCAAGTCGCTCCGACTTGGCTTTCCTGGCGGCGGCGCCGGCACGCCCCGCGGCAGCCTTCTTCTCGTTTTTAGACGGCTGGCTGGGGGCCGTCACCCTCAAAACAGGTTGAGACTGTGGCTCCATCTGCTTGGTTGTCTCCGGCGGCTCCGTCGGCGTGGTTGTCTCCGGCGAATCCGACGGCGGAGTCACATTGCTGTCTCTCGAGTCCATCTTCTTCTATATTCTTTGGACACCGGTGTCCAAATTGGCAGTACTTAGCTGTGGTCAACGCCACGGTGATCGGCGCCAGAAGATTTCCATAGCGGTAATACAATTCGCGAGCAGTGCTGTTGAGCACGCGGTCGACAATCAGGTCGGACTCGAGGTCCTCCGTGAGAGGCTGCCGGTTCTCGGGCGCTATCGGGAGAAACATAGTGGCCACGGTCGTATAGAGCTGCAGAGCAGCCTTCCCCAGCGTTTTTGTCATGCAAACACCGAGTCGTGCCTCGTAGCGGGTGTAGATTTTTCTAACCTCGTCGTCGTCCATTTTGTCGATTTCTTCCACGGACAGGGACTTCCCAAGGTACTTTCTGGCCTGCCCCCCCCCCCCCCCCCTTTGCTGCGATAATGGCCAGCTTATCGCGCTGTTCCGCCACCGTTGTAGGCTGTGCACGTGGCACAGCTGGTACCGATGCTGAAGGCGCAGCGGGCGCTTGTACCTCGGTTTCATTGGAGAGTAGTCCGTCGAGCAAATCGTCCATTTTCTTTTCGAAGGTCTTTGTATGTAATAAAGTTTTAAGTTTCCTAATTTCTCGCCTAGCTTTAATATATTGGTGGACTACCCACAGGAGAACCACAAGTGTGGTCAAGGAGAGAGCCGTGTTTAATATTGTTAACAACATCAGCTAAGCAAATGATAAACATATTAGCTAAGCAAATGATAAACATATTAGCTAAGCAAATGATAAACATCAGCTAAGCAAATGATATGAAGATGGTTGTGAAGTGTTTAACAACAGCTTCGCATGTTTTTTCAAGGCGAGCTGACACCTAACGGCTACTCGTTCTTCCCGGTTCGCTATGACGTCGTTCTCCCGGAGGCACTCCTCAAAAGAGTCTCGGTCCTTACAGTGGAATAAAGTCACCCACTGGGTCTGCTCCCGCAGGTCTTTGAGGACCGAATTGTATCGCTGAGACAGCACCCAGACGGATTGCTGGGCGTGGCGGCCGGAGAAGGCCAACTCCGAGAGGGTGTCTTTCTTTTTCGTCATCGCCTGCGAGGCGCTGCAGTCGTCGATGATGAAAAGGGTCGGCTCGCCTTTGAAACGGTGGTACCAAAAACGGAGCCAATCGTGCAGGCGTTCGCCCGGGTCGACAATATATATCTCAGGGTCCCCCCATATCCATGGACGACCCTGGTAGGTGGTGTTGTGCCGGATGGTGGGGCACAGTATGACGATGTGGTGGAAGACCCCGCGATAGGGCCCCTCGAGGAGGTCTAGGGCGAATACTGTCTTCCCGCAGCCTGTTTGCCCGCAAATGATCGCCGAATGGGGGGAGTGGGGTAAGGGCGCTCTAATATAGGACGGAGACGATGCGGCCATCCTCCAGGTTAAGTTGGGCATCCATGATGAGGAAGACGTAAACATCCAATGCGCCGGCGGCCTCGGGTTTCTTCGTGATCTCCAGCGTCACACCTTCCGACGCGTTCTTGATTCGTAGCCCCATACCGTGGAGCTGATCGTCATCACTGGACCGCAGATCAAGCCACAGGGCGTACTTGGTGGTGAGGTACTCGGGGAGAGACACATCCGCCAGGGCGAGGTCTTTCGCGACCACACCTACCATGGGGTGTCGTTTGGAGCCGCTTGAGTGAAACTTTCTGGCCTCGTCCCACTGCTGGTATGCGCGCAGGCCCTGCGCATAGAGCTCGTTCGGGACGCCCTCGAACTTCAACTTGGTAACTTCAACTTTCGTAATCTTGGGGTTGTAGAAGGCCTCCGTGTCGCGCTGGAAGGCAGCCGCGGGGTCCACAAAGAGCAGCAGGATTCCCTTCATGGAGCGCGCTGGGGTGTTGATGTTGATGTTCCAGACTGTGTCGCTTTTGTCTCGGCGGAGCTTGCGGTGCCGGAGGATACGCTCGTAGAGGATCGCCAAGCGGTTGGCGTACTGGGATCGGATAATTCGGGCGAGGTCGGCGTTGGTGACCTTATCGAACTCTAGACTGATGTTTTCGACTGTGTAGCTGCCGCCAGCGGAGGCGGTGGCCTGTATGGTCGAGCCGTACTCGTTAAACGTGAGTTCATACTCCAGCCGGTCTCCGAGCCCCGCCTGGTAGAACGGCATGTGACTCTCTAGAATTTCAAAGTCGAGTGGCACGAAGAACCTGTTGCCGTACGCTTCTGAAATGGCCTTGTCGGCGGGGACGTTTGCGGCGTCTCCCGCGCCGACACGAAGCTTGATCGCGTTGCGGTCGGCGGTGGTGTCTATGCCCTGATATTGCGCGTTACCGCGCTCACGGGTGGTATTCCAGAGATCTTGGTAGCAGTAATAGACGTCTGAATCATCGATCGACATAACCTCGTTTCCGCTGAAGCGAATGGTCACCCTCTTGCAGATTGCGCGGCCTATATTTTGAACCAGCGTTCTGTTGGCGTCGGTTGACGACAGCGAAATTGTGAAAGCCAGCCGCGCGGTCCCAGGCACGATGACATCGTCGGCCCCCAAGTTGGGGAAGCGAACCAGCAACTGCTGGTTTTGGTCGACCGCTGCGGGGTTGTTGGTCACTACAACGGTCTGCCTCGTGGCCTTCACCCCAAGGGGGTCACGTAGGCGCCGGTACGGGTTCAGTTTATTTCCGAAAGCACTTGAAGCCATGGTATTGAACCTAATACAGAGTTCTTCAAGACACGAACATGTCGGACTTCGATTTCAATGAGTCTAGGCGTGCCAGAGTTGACGTTGCCCGCGGTACTTTTGCCGATGACACCCCCCTCAATAATTATACTCCTCCCGAAGCCACGGGCGGTTTCGCTGAAACCTCATTCATTGACCCTCCCGAAGACGTATGGGAGGCCCAAAATGCAACGCCCTCATGGGCTGCCAGTAGCGTCCCATCAGGTGTTTCTCAAGAAGATCTTGCTGATGCGCAACATACAAAGGCTCTCGTAGATAGGTGGCAGATAGAGAGGGGGGAAGTGCAGCAAAACCTAGAGTTCGCATCTTCGACCAAGGGTGATCTCTGGTTAAGGTGGGGGAAGCAATGGCTCCTCCTAACCAACAAGAATAAGCCTGGGGAGTTCCTCGCACCCTCGACTATCAAAAGGTACCGCGTCGATGTAGCTAAGGCGTTGGGCGTCTACAAGAGCACCAACCTCTCTCCCCAGGATGATGCGGTCCTCAAAAAAACCGACGAGCAAATGGACGAGACGGCCTCGAAAATACCAACAGCCCCGATCGAAGATCTTGAGGAGACCATTATAAAGGTCGAGGCCGCTGCTCAGACCGCGGGAAATATCTTCGCTGTTCCAGAACGGCCCGGCGTCCCCCCAATGACCCATCGCGAATTTCTGGGCATCTGCCGGGCCCTGGAAACGATCCGGGGGGAACTCACAAACAATCTAGCCAAGCTCACGGAACTGGATAAAAAAATTGCCGAAAAGAGGAGCGAGCTAGAAGAGGCCACTGACGAGACTACTAAAGACCGCATTGCCGAACACCTCAGTAACCTGCAGGATGAAAGGGCCGCCCGCCTTGAGGCCGCTTCGTCCACCAGGGAGGCTCTCCGGTCCCAGATCAGCCGTATACGTGAAACCCTGCACCGGATTCTACATGAGGACAAAACCCTCGCCGAGCGAATAAAGACCCTCTTTCGTGAGCAGGGAATCACGATCGTGTCGATCCTTACGGCCCTCGGGATGATTATTTCTACAATAGTCCTCGCTATTCCGGGCGGTGGCGCCGCCGCCCCACCGCAGCCGCCGCAGCCTCCCGGAAAGGGCGGGGCCAAAGAGTGGATCAAAAAACAACTCCAAAGCCTCGGAAGAATCCTGGCTAAACTGGCTGGCAAGGCGGCCGCCGCCCTCCCGGGGATCATTGGCTCGATCGTCTCCTGGCTCCTGTCTCTCCTCGGGAAAACCGCGGTCTGGTTATCTAGTAATCTTTGGGCTGTTCTTCTGGCTGTCGGGGGATTACTGCTTGTGGCGGCACGCGAGTGGCTGCTACCTAAGAAACCAAAGCAGTCCTAGGCCGATGGCAATACTGCCCACGATGAGGGCTGTTTTTTCGTCCTCGTGAGCCTCGTGGTCTGCTTTGTCTGCGGCCGTTGTTGTAGCAGGGGTCGGCTTTGCGGTGGCTGGGTGCTGGCTGGTGGCCGCCTCTGAATCGGCGCCCATCGGTATAACGAGCCCCTTTTCACCGGTTTCGAGTCTGGGGGGGGAGGGCAACACTTTTATTTAGGCCTTTATTAAGGCCCAGTCTCTGTGCGCTGGTGGCGACTATTATATTGTTGTTGTAGCCCACTATCTTACCAATACGGAGGAGCAGGTCTCCTGGGGCCATGACAAGACCCTCCCCAAAGGAAAAGTTGATCTCAGAGCTGGCATTTTGCACGACATCCTGATAACGGATTATTGCTGCTTGGGCGTCCACAGGAGAAGTAATGGCAGTTTCTACGTTCGTCTTAAAGTGTTTGCGCACGGAAGGCCGCCCCGGTGCCAAGAATGCCTGTGCGGATCTGGACCTGGGCGGTGAGGACGGACCACACGTAAGTCTGGATACTATCAGCCAACCTCTCGACCCCGGGGCGGGTTAATCCATCTGACTTATTGAGCATGAACAATCTCCAAGCCCGGGACACAACGTCGGTCTCCTGCTCAAAGTAGTCCACGTGGATAATGAGGCCCTGTGTCGGGAGTGTAAACGACATTTCCTTCGGGTCATACTCCCCGTCAGGGGCCTTTCTATGCACGTCGATTACTTTGATATATCCTCTGCTGACCCAATAATAGAAGACAGGGCCGAACCCCTGGTTGGGGCCACTGACCCTCCAATCGGAGTTCGGGGAGACACCGAATTCGTCGCAGATTTTCTCGTACCCCTTGCGGTCGTAAGAGTTTTCCATCGCATTCCATGTCTCATCATAAGATAGTGGGGCCTGTATCTCTTCCAGTATACGTCGTATTTGGTAGTACACATGAAAGCGGTAGACAGACTGCAGAAAGCCATCATCGGGAGTCAAATGGTCCTCCACCGAAACTCCACAACCTGTGGTGGCGCACCAAACGGCGAAGTTTAACTGGTTCTGCCAAAACTGCATCGGTGTTGTACGCCACGCCTGGAGCCATTTGTCTGAATAACTCTTAGGCATAATATAGTGTTCGAAGATATCGGGGTACTTAGCCTCGAAGAATTTCTGCGGGTCGTCGGCCTGGACCCGAACCCGGCCTTTTCTAAGATTGCCAACATCGCGAGCCGCGGTTTTTTGGAGGCCGGGATTGTACTTGGCTTCACTATTAAACTTGAAAGCTTTCGCATTCATAATATTGGGCCGGCATGTTCCACACGCTTTCGAACGTTCAAAGGGGGGAGGCAATCCCCCTCCAGCGGTGCATCGACAACCGCGACGGGCGCCTCTCCATTGGTTTGCGATCGATAACCTTCGCCGCGGGGTGGTACAATATTGAAAAGGGGGAGAAATTTTCTTGGAGATTTACTGGGGGGTCAGAAGAAACCCTCAACATCCCGCCCGGTCTGTATGGGTTCGACCGACTAAAGGAGGTTCTCAAAGGGGCCAGCCACACGCTAACGGTCTGTGGAGAAAGCGGTTTGATCACCCTAGAAGTCGCTCCCGAGCGGGGAATCCGTCTATCCGACGGCTTGCTGGCGCTTCTCGGCCTGAACGACGGCTTGGGCGGAGTCTGGCTCGACGCCGGCGTGTATACGGGCGATCGCCCTGTAAACTTTGCGACGAGGCAAATGCTGTGGGTCCACTTGGAGGAGATAAACACGGCCGAAAATATTGTTGATGGGGCTCCCTCAACACTCCTGGCCGGCATCGGGCTGGGGCGCCACGCCTTTGGGGACATAAACACGGTCCGCATGGAGTGCCCAGAATATAAGCGCCTTCGAGATGGCACGGTCGGCGAGTTAAAGGTTTCCATTAGGGATTCATCTGGAAAAGCAATTTCCAATCAAGATCTCCCGATACACGTTACGCTTGAACTCGTCGCCAGAAAATGAGTATCTTTGGCGAGAGGATCAGCCGCGGGCCTGACCTGGCCGAAGTCCTATCTGGCTATGCTAAAAAAGACTATGTCGATGCACAGGACGGCCTCCGTGTCCTGAAGGCGGGCGACACCATGAGTGGTGATCTGGACATGGGGGGGGCAACTGGTGCGTGGGCTGCCCAGAGACCTACGGCCATACAAAGGTGATGAGGCTACTTCATGGAACTAGGTCGTGAGAACGGCGGCTGATGCTTTCGAAGCCGCGGTAGATAGGCGTAAGCCTATGATAACTGTGTGGGCCGAACAGAAACGGTCTATGCTCGATAACCGATACGAGTGGTCATTTGGCAGCGACGCAGCTAGGGGTCTTGCAGATGGGGGCTACCCCATGATGGCCGCAGGTAGGGTCCTTCGTATGGGGCTGTCGACAACAGCACCTCACAACTTAATCTCCGCCGCCCTTGTCAATATTTCGGTCAACGGGGTGGAAAACCCGTTATATGGTACGATCAAGCCCCCGGGCCAAGCCTGCGGTATTTCTATATTTTCAACCCCTCTGGCGCTGCAGCAAGGCGACAAAATAAACTTTAGATCAGCCTCGACCACCCCCGAAATCGCGAGCGCAGTGGTCTCCCTCCTAATTGAACTTGACTTGTAGATGACACATTGGTGGTAAAATACAATGAAGCAAGTTACTCCAACAGCCCCATCGGGCGCTCTCTACCCAGAGCTACCCGATGACGGCAATATTGCCGGCGGCACCCCGCAACGGCCAGATCAGTACTTCCGACTCCAGGAGATCTCGCGACTTCGTAAGCACCTCGAAGACGAAAAAGATAGACACTCCCAGCTCTTTAAGAAATACCGGCGCGGGATTAACGCTGTAGATGCTGTCGACACGGCGCTACTCTCAGCCAGTGTGGGGATGGGCATTGGAGGTGTGGGCCTCCTGTCCACGATCATAGCAGCCCCGGTTGTACTAGGGCTTGAGGTTGCAGCCTTGGGCTGCGGACTCCTCGGTGCCGCCGGTAAATTCTTGCTGGCAGTAAACTCAACTCCATATCCGCCCATGTCTCGAGAGCACTCACAGATGGTCAGATCTCTGATGAAGAATTCCGCATAGTTGTTGATGAGGTCCACAAATATACCCAGATGAAGGCAGAAATTCGGGATAGGACAAAAAAGGCGCATGCCGCGGTCACTCTCGACGAGGAAGCGCTTATTCAGAAAGGCCGGGACGAGGCCAGGGTCAGTTTCATGAAGAAATTGGCTGCACCTTAGTCTTCTTTAAGCGGCGACAACATACGCCATACAGCCCGCCTCCATACTCCGTAACTCTGTAAGACTAACTTTCATCCACATTTTTCCTATTTATGCCCCTTGAACCAAACTGCAAATAGCTCGCCTATTTACTTCCTGGTTTAATCAGCCAGCCTGGCCAGTATACTATAGTTGACCCCCTGTCCTAGATAGCTGGTTGTGTGTACATTGCACCATCAGTCTTATCTGGCTTCTAGAAGGTACAGCTGGTGTAATATAGCAGGATGTAGCGGAATATTCACAACCATGGATTGTGGTGCCTATCAGCTTATATATAAGCTGTAAGTTGTCACGCCGGTCACACGAGGAAGCGCTTATTCAGAGAGGTCGGGACGAAGCCAGGGCCAGTTTCATAAAGAAATTGGCTGCGCCATAAACTGCTTTGTGAGGCCACGGCACGAAGGGCCGTGTTGCCGACGTGCCAACACACAGCCCGCCTCCATACACAGTTACTCAGAAACAAGTTGACAGAAGTTGGTGGTTTAGTGATCCTCACTGGCCCAGGATCTGTGAGCAAGTGGCTGTGGGGGTGGCTGCGCGAGCAGCTGCTCGCGAGCCGCTCGCGCCGCCGTTGTGCCGTGTTCAGGCTGTACTCGCTCTATGAAGTGAGAGAGAGGGGAAGAGGAGAGTTTGGTAATGGCCCGCGTTCATTTATAAACGCCGTTGCTATGGTTTGTTTACCTTGGATACCGCGTTCATACAGGACCGTCCCTACGGCCCACATCTAACAAGCTGCGCTCTAGGCCTGGTTCCATTTTTTTTATCTGTCCTCCGAATTTTTTCCTATCTTGAAACTAGCCTTAGGGGCTGCGCTGAGCATGGCAGAGGGTGTGGGGGTGGGTGCCGCGGCAAAGGCTTCGCGTACATTGTGCATGTAGGCCGGCCTCTGGTTGATTTTTTTGTTGTTGCGAAGCAATATGGTTGGGGGGCCCGCCAGGGGGGGGGCGGGCCCCTCGTCTGGTTAATGGTAGTTGCGAGTGTGTAGGCCGGGCGTGTTTCGCGTACATAAAGAATTGGGGCAATTGTGTATGTAGGCCAGGCGTGTTTCGCGTACATGCAGAATTGGAGTAATTGTGCATGTAGGTCGGGCGTGTTTTTCGTACATGCAGAATTGAGGTCCAAGTGTATGTAGATGTGGTATGTTTTTCGTACAAGGTGGTCCAGAACCAGCCTTATATATACTACTGTCGCCACATCCAACTCTGTGACCCAGATAGGTAAACCGGCCTGAGACAAAACATCCAGTCGATACTGCAACAGATTAATCAGTGCGGCAGGTAATGCAGATGAGCTTTATATTCATCTTTAAAAAAGGCAAGATGTAGTAAATCCGCGTGAATTGTTGTTTTTTTTTTTTTTTTTTTTTTTTATCTCACATCTTATTTGCGGCACATACAACTAAGTTACAGGTTCACTCACTCTTTAAGACTTTCTGTAGGGTTTGTGAAATCTAAAAGCATGGAAATGAAAAAAATACGTTTTTTCAAACTATCTTTTCCTTGTTTATTTTTGGTCTAAGCACCTTTCAGAACCTTAAGCCTTGCATGCACTGCCTTGACTAATGTTAACTGTCTATCGAAAAGACAAGATTTTTTTTATAAGTTTGAATGAATAGTGCTTGTGTTGGAGCATTTACTCTAGTGCCACAAAGGGTATAAAGCAAAACAAAACACTAATTCTAGCTCAACTACAGCGTTGGAAAAGTCGTAAAATTGTCACGGTTGGCCGGCTTTTCACTTCTTCATCAAGCTAGAAAAAACGTTTACCTCATTTGAGCCAGTTGCAATCAAAAAAAAAAGATCTGGTTCAAATCCTCACCTTCCGGAAGTTAAAGCGAATCTACACATGATAATTACTACCCAAACCTCACAAACTGTGTGACCTCGAACTGCTAAATTGGGAAAATGGTTTTTGTTTGTTTGTTTGTTTGTTTTTTTTTTTTGTTTTGTTTATTTTTTTGTTGTTGTTTTTTTTTTCTTTTTTGTTGTTGTTCTTTTCCATAGAATAATATAAGTGCAAAGAAAAAAATTAAGGTGTAACGCATAGGGACCGGTGCTATTATGCATATTCAGGTCATATACAAAAGAAAAAAAAACTATTCGTAGATTAGTTGCGCATTGTCATTTCAAAGCTTTATAAGGACTTAACAAAATGGTGTCCGTTGATTAAAGTGTGCAGAAGCTATTTAAGCGTGTGTGCTTGTTTGAAAAGCTAGACCTGTACATTGTACGGCTAACATACTTTCATCAAAGTGGTGTCCGTTGATTAAAGTGTGCAGAATCTATTTAAACGTGTGTGCTTGTTTGAAAAGCTAGACCTGTACATACTTTCATCAAAGTGGTGTCCGGCTCTGTGAAGTCCGGCAGGTGACTCTGGACACCAACAGCTCCCAGCCAAACATTAGCGCTCTTGAAGTCCTGGATCTGAGCCAGGTAGGTCTGTGGGAGTGGCATTCATTTCTTCGATCATGATACAAATAGTGGCTGCGTCTTAACGATGTTGCTTTCTTTCTTATATTTTTAAAACACTACATCGTTATTCCTCTACCGTTTCATCGAGTGACTGTTTATATCTATATCTATCTTTTCACCTTTCGTTCCATTTTTTCATAATATATCTTTTTTTTCTGTCAATCGATCGACTGATTCGTTCATCTGCCTATCTCTATCATATTCACTTTGCATACATAATACTACCATCTACCTTATTTTATCTGTCTTTTTATCGCTTTTATAGTCGCTCCTAAACTCACTCCTATTAAGTAATTCTATTTTATGGTAATCATCAATCTTTTATCCCATGTGCATTGTTTACTCTAGTGAAAGAATGGTTCCATAGCAAACTTAAAGCTGAGTGGGCAACATTTCCGGAAATTGCTTGATTACTTAGTGTAATAATTTTTGCACGCGTTGCAGATAGCTTTTTATAGTGTCCACATAGAGCTTCATGTCCCCGTGGTTGTTGGCTGGCTTACCAGAGTGGCCTCACCACTAGCGACCACGTTATACTCGTTCAGGCAGAGTTTGGGTACCGGATCCTGAGCGTGCCCTGATTGGAACATGTATTTTGTGAAGTTTGGATCATTTGTTTTCCTCTCAAAATAGTTTCCATGGACGAGTTCATTGTTCACATCCCACTGGGCCAGTCTTTTGTGGGAAAAGTCACGGTTTGTTTGCACTTGCTATGATTGCAATACAGTTAAGTGGTTTAAGGATTGAAGGAATAAAGGCAGAAAAAGGTAAATTAATAGAATGAAAGAAGTGAATGATAGAATGCATTAAGGAAAAAAATAACAGAAAGTTAAGTGCAAAACACGAGTCTAATTTTTATATTATTATGCAACAAAAATTGTAAATTTGGAGGTAGTATTATGTCGATGTGAAAAATAAGATAACATACAATTAATGATGATGGTTATAAGATGTTGCAACCAGAGTAGTAATAATAATTGTAGTAGAAATGAATAAAATGTAGGCTAGTTAGAGGTGAGTCCCACTTACTTTCCCTTGGTGATGCTAGTCATGTATCTAATGTGCTTCTCCACCTCTGCTTTCAACTCTGCTCCCGATAAAGAGTCCACATAGTCAGGAGAATGGCCGTCTACAGCCCAAAACATACAATGGCCTCTGACTTTCAAGCTGTTGAATTTTGTCATAACACGTAACGGAAATAAATTCAATGACCATAATAATGTTGGTAAATGCGATAATGATGATGATGACGATAAGGAGAAGAAGAACAAACATAATGATGATGGTGAGCCGACCTGATAATGATGTGGGTTAAAATGATTCCTGTTATTCTAGAACATGTGTTTAGAAAAAGACAACGACGATATTGATGATGATGATAATCATTTTGATAGCATGACAATATAACATGATGATAGTAACGATATCGCTTGTAATGATAAAAGATAACATGTAGAGAAATAACTTTTTCTCCATTATTAAAGAGCTAAGTTTTTTGTGCTTGTGTAAAGAATTAGAAATCAATTTTACAAGTTATTTGTTTATTTTACAACACCAGCCGATTAGAAAGCATAGTTAAAAAAAGCCATACCCGTGCTTTATGAGTTCATCTATCGCCTTTACTGCAGCTGAATAGTCTGGGTGTGTCTACTCAGATGGTTGTATATGAGAAAAAAGATTTGGAGAAGGGTGAAGGGGCGAGGAAAAGGGTGTGGGGAGGGGTAGAGGGGAAGGTGAGTTTGAATGCCAAGAGTATAATAAAGATCAAAATAACATGTTAATATTTGTGATAACTTGAATAAAACATGATGATGTACGATGACTGCGATAATGGTATGATAACAATGATAATATTAGTAAAAATTATTAAAAGAAAAATCAATGGTGATGATGATGATGATGATAAAGATTAAAATGATGACTTGATAATTGTAATTACTATAATTCTAATAATGATGTTGTTGAAAATAATGAAGACGATGAATTTAAAAATAGATGATGATGATAACAATGATTACCGAGACGAAAGTGATTTTATTGATGATGATGATGATGATGATGATGATGATGATGATGATGATGATGATGATGATGATGATGATGATGATGATGATGATGATGACGGTGATGATGATAATGATATTGAAGATGAAGGTAACGTATACCCTTACCCTGTTTCCTCTGTTGTAGCGCCATTTGTAGTCTCCTATAGTTGCCCAGTTGAACATGTGATACACAATGTTCTGGTACTGGGTGAAGTCTAGGTCAATCACGTTTTCCGGTCGCACTAGAGGCCCAAATCCGAACTGGTGTTTGGACAGATCTAGCTGATAAAATAATGAGTTTGTGATGTAGAGCGCGACTTTTTAATTGATATTGAACTCAATACTTAAACATTTATGCTTGAGACAAAAGTTAAGTTCTGAGAGTAAAAGTGGAAACAGTTGTTAAAAGTAAAAAATCTATTAGCTCCGCAATTCATGCTTTCACAAGTCAAACTATTTTTACTTTTCAAGTCTACCCATGTTTGAGTATTGATATTTCCACATACTTACTTGGATCATCAAGTCTTTGCGATCGAAATTCGATCCGATATCGAACCTGAAAAAAATTAAATAATGTCACTTTTCATATATATGTAAAAAGTTTTTAAACTCACCACTCACTCTCTCTGTCCAACAAATACTCACACTATTCACTTTTGTCTTTGTTTCTATGTCTCTAAATCTGTTTCTGTGTGTGTATGTGTGTCTGTCTACGTTACCTCTATCTAAATTTCTTCAACTTTGTCTCTCTCATTGTATTTTTCTTCTCCGCCTTTCTTTCTCTAAGCATCTATTTATTTATATCCCTTTATCTATCCCTATATTTTTAATTTTCGAAAATACTTGAGGGATTGCTGTAAGTACTAGACACTGGTGCGTTTTTGAGCCATACAACTCCGAAATGGCAATGAACAAGATCTTCTGATCAGCTTCTCAACACTAAACACTTGCTTTAGGTGGAGATTGCTTTTCCGTAGCTGCTCGATCCTCGCATTTGCCTCAGATTCCCAGTTAAGGTTTTCCGGAATCTCCTTGAGGGAAGCATCGTCAAAGTAGTAGCTCACCTCTGGGCTGAGACCCTCAACATACAGTAGAGCTTCACTGTACTCTGGCACGAGAGACGTGTTTAAAGCTTTTTATTAAAATGATATAGAACTTAAAATGTTGATTAAAATATTGTAATAATGATCCTTTTGTAGCACTTATCCAATTAATAAGAAACACAGTTTGAACCTTTGGGTTTGAAACACAGTTTAAAACTTTGGGTTTTCTGGTTTTATTAAATTATTAAAGTATCATCCGACTGTGTCGAGATATAAGTCTGAACTGAGAAAGTAAGCTCTTGGTCTCCTCAAAGTCTCTGTGGTGAGCTCTCTTCACAACCTCGGATGTATACATTCGTCACGGGTTAGTCTTTATCATTGTCCAAGATTTAATAGTCCAAACGCCACACTATTATATTTATGACTTTTCTTAATTAAAAAAAAATTTGCAATCCATCTTATAGCGTTATCCAAAAATGTATGATAATGTATTTTATCTCATTTTCAATTGCAAAGCATATGGTTATTACAAAAGCATATAAACCACCAAAAAGGTTTCAAAAGGTGAAACAAGCGTTGTATACTTTTCTTTTCAATGATGCTTCAAATCCTTAAAACTTCAGAAGTTAAATGAATTTCAGAATGTATGAGGTATT
>JAWDGP010006323.1:2075000-2082500 GCA_033675545.1 Elysia crispata | reverse complement strand
AAAAAATGACCTGAACATGGCATTGATTACAGGATTAGTTCCAAAAAATGACCTGAACATGGCATTGATTACAGGATTAGTTCCAAAAAATGACCTGAACATGGCATTGATTACAGGATTAGTTCCAAAAAATGACCTGAACATGGCATTGATTACAGGATTAGTTCCAAAAAATGACCTGAACATGGCATTGATTACAGGATTAGTTCCAAAAAATGACCTGAACATGGCATTGATTACAGGATTAGTTCCAAAAAATGACCTGAACATGGCATTGATTACAGGATTAGTTCCAAAAAATGACCTGAACATGGCATTGATTACAGGATTAGTTCCAAAAAATGACCTGAACATGGCATTGATTACAGGATTAGTTCCAAAAAATGACCTGAACATGGCATTGATTACAGGATTAGTTCCAAAAAATGACCTGAACATGGCATTGATTACAGGATTAGTTCAAAAAAAAAGACCTGAACATGCCATTGATTACAGGATTAGTTCCAAAAAATGACCTGAACATGGCATTGATTACAGGATTAGTTCCAAAAGATGACCTGAACATGGCATTGATTACAGGATTAGTTCCAAAAAATGACCTAAACATGGCATTGATTACAGGATTAGTTCCGAAAAATGACCTGAACATGGCATTGATTACAGGATTAGTTCCAAAAAATGATCTCTGCCTCTATGTCGCCATATTTTTATGTTTTTTTTTTATACATTTCACCCGCTGTTTATTATTTGGAGGACACTTTCTCATAAAGCAATACAGCAGTTTTTAATGGAAGCTCATACAAATTCAGAGCCATTAATACTTTAATTTTGGTCTAGATAATGGAAATTTGCCCGTGAGGTACCAATTCTGAAAATATGAGGTCTTTTGGTTTTTCAATATTTTTTTTTTATTATTATTTTGATATATACAAAATTTAGAACTGTATGACGTCAATAAAATGATTTTAAAATTTATGATAGGATTACTTTTTATACGCATATGAAAAGCTTTAGTATTTTTTTTTATGACTTGTATATGTCTGAGGTTATTGAGAGTTCATTTAATTTGAAATTTCATTACCTTAAAAAGGAGAAGACTCATGCATTGAATTTTTATTTAAATTGCCGATTTAGCAAAAATATAGAATTCTCCTGAGATATGACTTACATTAGACTACATCAATTATTTAATATTGGTGTCTTTTCCACAACATTGATCTAATAGGTCTCTATCTAGTCAGAAGTTTAGGATAATTAAATGTCATATCATGAATGCCAGTATTATAGTAGCAGCTATAGATAAACCACCATTTCTTAACTATTTTGTTTAAGAAACAGCCTTTACTTACTCCAATCCTAGGCAATGTACAGTATTTCGCCTCTCACCGACACACTGGTGTTAGCAGTACCTGATAGTTGCTGATCTCGGCATGCTATCACTCTCCTCTCACTTCTCTATCCGGACTCGAGATCCCCATGACCTTACAGACAGTCAATTTTTTCTGGGACATCAAGGGTCCAGACTTGAAAAGTTACTGGTTGTAACAGCGTGTGATAAGCGCTTCATCTGCATTTCTGTGTTGTCAGCTGGAGCTTTAGAAAAGAGTGCTCAAGTTTTCTCTTTCTTAGTTTTTTTTTTTCTGTTTTTTTTTAATGATAAACTACTAAGCGCTATTTATTCGGATATTGAATATTTTTCACAGAGAAGTCTGATCATGTTGTATCAAGATATAATAGAATAAATTTCCCTGTTTTGCTATGAATTCATGGACAATGAGATCGGATCTTTGGCACGACAGCAAATGAACTCACATTATAAAGCTTAATTTATACGTGCCGCGATTTGCTAGGCGGTGATAACTGCAATCGTTGCGCTGAAGGATCTAAAGTGTTGAAAACCATTGACGTATCGAATAATTCAATATTAAGTAAAAATATGTTTTTACTTGATGAAGAAAAGGCATTTAAAACTAATGCTTTTTACGAGCGTCTTCTTAAATGCCTGTTATTGTTATTTCAGCTCACCCAATACTTTCGTTGGAAGAATAATAAAGTATTATGCCTAAACTTAATCCATGCACACGTTAGTTTTCTGTCTATAAATTTGGAGCATGTAGTTTTGGATTTTAATCCTGTACATATCTTCTCTTTTGATGAGTTGGGTGGCCAGAATCAGTTAGAAATACCCTGGTGCTGGTAAAACATTTTTATAGGTAACGAGTTCATGCGCTTACATTCAAGCATGATAATTATAATAGCTATAATGCTCATTTTCACAGAATTATTTTTGGCTCGATACCATCGTCCCAGAAAAGACACTAACTCCCTAATGCGAGATTCGGCTAGACGAATCTGACGTTGGTACGGTCTGACATAAAAAAAAAATTCAAGAAAATCGAAAATCCGGCATTCTTGATAATATTTTTTTAAAAGATATCAACGATTATTTAGTAAAAGAGTTTTTCTTGCACCTTTTCTCTCAAGCGAGCTTTCAGCAGACTGTGTGAACACTAGTGACTATTTCCAACTCCCTATAAAGCTTTCATGGATTCAGTCTTGCTCCTTGCTTTTTTTTTTTTGCTAACATAATTAATACAGGATGCTTTAACATTGCGTATTTGTGTTATTAATGAAAATTTTTGGGAAACAACACCGATTTCCAGGCGAGCAGGCGAGGCATAATCGATTATCCGTACTACTGAGTAAACAAAGATTGTACATTCTATATTAGTCCACAGACTGTTAGTAAGCTCAATTTGACCTAAATAGACCTAAATGGTTTAAAAATATAACATCATCATCATCATCAATATCATCGACATCATTATCACCATATCTATCATCATCATTATCATCATCATCATCATCATCATCATCATCATCATCATATTATGTTATTTTAGTGGAATAAATGACACTTTCTACTCAACAGCGGTAAGAGCTTCGCCATGCATTTACCTCATCTTAGGCCTAACAAAGCAGTGATAGTTGATAACCTTTATTATAGACAAGCAATAAAGGTAATGACGGCAACAGAATTAATTTTTTGAAAGGACCTAGGGGCAAAATATGAATGCTGTTGCATGTTGTACTTCAGTAACTGGCGCCTATAGCACTAATAAATAGTAAATACTGAGAGTTTTGGACGTGATTAATATTCCATACTGTGGGTAAATTCTTCAATAACCTGAGAGCCCAAAGAAAAAAGTGGTCTGAATAAAATTTTAATTATTTACCATGTGCAGGAGTTGCTATTTATTTTCAGAGTTTAACGATGATTTTCAGCTAGAAATCTGACTCAATAACGAAAGCATTTAATAAACGGAAATGCAAAATGTTTATGTATAGGAACAATTTTCTTGTCTGAGCGTCTGTAAAGATCACGATCGGGGACAGCAGGTGGCGATGGCCTGAACTCCGACCTCTCCGCCATACCTGGCGAATCCGTTCACTGCACGGCAAGATGTCACTCCACTGAGAGCTGGGGAAAGTCAAGAGGGAATCAAGAATAAAACTTCTGGTAATGATAATGGATAACAGCGTAACGTACCACTCCGTGCAAGATTCTGTTAGGGACTTAGGAGACGTTGGAAAAATTAGAACTACAGCAGTTTTTTTAACAACAAAAATTATATAATTATGGTAACATTTTTTTTCAAAACTGATTGGTGGATTAATATGATATGGACAAACTTCAATTTAGATAACATTCTGTTTCTTGTTTTCTTCTCCTCTTCCTTTTTCTGCTCCTTTTCTTTATCATCTTCTTTATTTTTTCGATCATTCCATTTTGTTCTCACTTCCACCTTTTCCTCCACTCTGCGATTCTTTTCTTTCTCTTTTCTTCGTTTCTTCATGCATGTTTTTCCTAACAAACTCGACATGTTTAAATGTTTAATTATTATTTACGACTTGCGAGTGTGCACGTGCATGCATTTTAGCCATCTAAAGTTCGGTCCTTTTTTTTTTCAAATAAAGGCTTGGTAAGTCTACATTATTTAACGCCCTAAGTCTTTCTCGGGGCTTTATGCCAGGATGAAACACAAGAGAAGCAATGTCTATTGTAAGACTTTCAGCCAATTCTAAAGATAATGTCCCAGCTCACTTGTTATTTGAGCTCCGGCTGCTCTGGCGAACTTGGAGTACACATTGCAACCCGTCATGACCTGTCCAGAGGGGCAGTTCACAGTGGCCACATCTCCGATGGCTTGACCACTGAGCTGGGAATACACCGTGCTACACTGACCACTGAGACCAGCACAGCATGCGGCATAGGAGTACACGCCTGAAGGACAACAAGAGAAAGTACCGTGAGTATTTAATTTTATGTACTGTAGCTCCGATAAAGGTAAATTGAAATGAAACTAGTAATGAAAATTAATTCATTTAAATTTTTCTACCCTTAGTACGTTAGATAGATTACTTAGTTAAAATATGTGGCAAATAGCTCAGAATAGAAGAAAATGGATGATTTGTGTGATAATTATTGTACTAGTTTGTATTCTTCGGCTGATTTTTAAAGTTGTAAATGTCAGTAATAAAATTTTGATTAGATCGTCGGTCAAAGTTAGTTTAATAATCCAGAACCTTCATGTGCCGTTTATAAACCTGTTGTCAAAATTTACTCGTTCCTTTTCTTGTGATGGTCGAGATATGACCTCAGCTTTATGCTGAGAGGAACTCACCAACTTTAGGATCATCATTCTGACTGATGCAGGAACTGTTAGTGAAGTAGCTACCATCAGAGTGGGAATTCCAAGTCCACGTAGAGCATCCTTTTAAAAATATAGAAGCATATCTTATTTTATCAATTATGTTTAAAAGTTTTTTTTCTTTATATTTTTAATATAAAAACGGATTGTTTTCGAAAATGCAAGGCTTAAAGTGTAAAAAGAAATTAATACGTATATCGAACTATCAAGAAATAAGCCAATAAAACTGGTCTTTTAAATATATGGGATGAAGAGACCAGAGTTTTCATTTAGATTTACCTCAAGTTATTGTTTCAGGATAGATTTTTAAAGGACTCTTCATTTATTTAGGAAGAATCAGATATTTTCCTGTTTCTATCAATTTCTTTTCTGTGAAACTTAAGGTTGAGAACTTCTGTTGAAGTACATTCTCTAAAACAAATATGGGATTCGGTATGCTCTATTCCTTTCGAGTGTTATTGATAAAAATGACGCATTTTAAATTTTATAGAGATTCTGATATTTCTAAACTAAATTTTGCTTTACTCAGTTGTTAAAAGTTATTTAAAGAAACGAGATTGCCTATGCCACACCTGCATTGACCTGTGCCATGTTTGTTGTCAAAATATTGATTACGTTTCGACAATAATATTCTGATTGATCAATCAGTTCCGAAGTGAAGTTTTAAAATCAAGCTCTAGAAAACTTATTGAATACTAAGGCCCAAGAGTTTCGAAAAAAGCTTGATGAGCACAAAGTGGTTTCTTCGTAGCAAGATCTGATGTAAAAGTTATTTCTTTCCCCGTGGACAAGAGGTATCTAGGTAAAACATGCTATATTTGATAACATAAATGCTTTGCGTGCAGCTAAAAGGTAATTTCAAAATTAGAACTCAAGACGTATATTTTCAAGGACTTTTCAAGATGAAGGAAATGGGAAAGACTTTAAAAAACTGTCAAATTTCAATTTTTCATTTGATTTCAATTGATTAAACATTTACAATAATGAATCACTAGATCAAAATTCCATTACGCTAACCCTTATAAGGGGCATATCATAATTAAAAAGCAATAGGGGTGCTTTAATAAAACAACTGGATTTTAGGCAATCAAATCAAAGACTTCATTTATCAAATAGGATGTCCTAACATATCTCCTGAGAGCTCCAATTTAGCAAGACTAACTACAGCGAATGTTTAATTTAGGTTGTATCTCGTATTATCTTTAAAACGTCTAAAATCTGAATTTTCTTTGTATAAAGCGTTTCACAGCCATCAATGTCAGCCCAACAATCCATCTCTTACAGTGGCGAAGACCAGCAATAAAAGTAAACAGCGACAGCTCTCCTTTCTCTCTCTCTCTCTCTCTCTCTCTCTCTCTCTCTCTCTCTCTCTCTCTCTCTCTCTCTCTCTCTCTCTCTCTCTCTCTCTCTCTCACTCTCACTCTCTCTCTCCCCTCCCTCTCTCTCCCCCCTCTCTCTCCCTCACTCCCTCTCTCTCTCTTTCTCTCTCTCTGGTTGACTCACCTAAGGGGTGCGTGCCTCCAGTACAGGGAACTTCCACTTGGTCATCGATGCCCGATCCTGAAGGTCCAGCTGTTCTGTAGGTACAGGTCAGACCTCGGCGACTGCAGCATCTGGCCTGGGCTTGTACTCCTAGAAGTGGAACCATGTTTATTCCATATTGCAATTAATTTCTGTTAATCTGTTAATAGCTTCTTTTAAAAATTTATCACAAACCTGAAAATTTAGACTGTAAACTGTCAATATTGTAGCGCTAAGAAATGTTTATACCGACCTGCTAATGCCAGATAGCCATCTGCAGCCCTGCATGTTGGCCTGCCGTTAACCATGACAATCTGCTCTCCTTCCCTCCGCCAGTCATTGTTCTTTAGACGACAAAAAGTCAACATGTATTTATTTTTTGATTGCTTTGATGCATCTATTTTATCCCATTCTCTGAGCTGTGATTTAAAAACAATTTGAATCAAAACATTGATCGGATTCCTATCACAAAATATCTTTGCTATCAGCTTGAAGGGAGTTTCCATGACACTAGACAGCAGACTATGCCAGCACTGTTGTGATGTTCTATAGAAATAATCGTCACATCTCCATATCTTACATCAGGACTTCTTATCGCTGGCTCAATCTGATGAAGTCAAAATACAAGATTATCTACCTGTTTCTTGAACCGATTTATTTACTGAATCATTCTTATTGTGTGTAGCGTTACTACTAAACTCATTTCTTAAACTGTTTCTTTTTCACTTACCATACCCGGAACAGTGCAATGCATTATTAAATTCTCTACTAGAACCACAGTTATTACTGAGCGATCTCCACCCAACATAACTCTAAGCGATCGCTGATCACTCGTATATTTCTCAGCCTTGCATTGACCGATTTTCAAGTTGTGCATTCAAACGAAGAAGCGCAGGTCAAGATGTCAGAACAGCACTTTTTGTCGCCCGCTGTAGCTTTAGTAAGAAAGTACCTCAGGCCTGGGACTACATTCCCATAACATCTCAAAACTGAATTCATAACGTGTGTAAAATTAGGATATCACCTACTATATCAGTTAGACAAAATAAGTATGAATATTTTCATTTGAACATATTTCATTTACAATAACTAATGTTAGTAGATGGTTTTATGAAAGACAATTTAATAAACATTCAACATAATAATGTAAAACTATATTGAAGCAGTGAGCTTACAACCATCCAACTGCTGCAGCCTGTAAGGACCTCGCCGTCTTGACAACTAACGTCCACAAAGTTGTCAATCCCTACAGCGGAGACCCCAGACT
>JAWDGP010006323.1:2067500-2070000 GCA_033675545.1 Elysia crispata | reverse complement strand
TGATTTCAAGGATTTGACGAAAAGTATAATTTTCTTGTTCATAATGATGATAGTTACTGTGACTTTCAGACAGGAAGCGGGTGATGATGATTATGATAAAATGCGATATTTAAGATGGTGATGATTATAATGATAATGATGATTATGATGTTGAAGCGGAGAATATTGATGATGATGGTGATGATATGATAGTGAGGAAGAGACTAAAGATGATCAAGACAGAAAGTTCTTAAAAGCCTTACTCTGTTTCCTTGGTTAAATTTCCATTTGTAGTCTTGTAGGGTTGCCCAGTTGAACATGTGATACACGACATTTCTATACTGTGTAAAATCCGGGTGTATCATGTTCTCTGCTCGGACTAGAGACCCAAAGCCAAACTTGTGCTTGGACAAATCTAGCTGGAAGATCAAGGACAGCATGGAGGATAGTTATGGTTGTCATGATAAACTCTTCATATCTGAGGCGACAACAGGTAACATGAGATAAACAGGCTGTCGCTGTAAACTTTTGTTGAAGCGACCCAGTGATCAACATTCCCTCAGGATGGAGAGAAATTGGGAAGTTGAGGTTTTTTTTCTTATTTTTCAATTTTCCCTAAATTTCGCGGCATATAAATTCAAGATTTTTTTTCACTACCCATTGAAGCAAAATTTGAACGCACATCTAACTTTGGTGGATAAAGCCTTTTTTTTTTTTTTTTTGAAGCAGCGATTAGTAAGAGGGCGTTTCTTATAAAGTTACGTTGGGACTCAATGAAATTTTGAATTTAATTAATCAATTGTTAGACTCACAAAACACCTACCCCAAAGTGTGCTCTTTTAATTGAAATTTGTTATTTCGAATTCTAATTGATTTATTGTCTGATTTGAATTAAACACAACAGCTCGTGTGTGTAAGCTACGAGAACAAACTTACGATGCTTAGGGCATAGCACAAAATTTAATAAAAGCTTAAATGGGGAACATATTCAGAGGGGCTTGGTTGTAAAACGTATAGGACACTCGAAGGCAATTTTTAACAGTTAGGATGTAAAAGAGTTGCTTTAGTTTTTAATTATTTTTAGATGTATCAATGAAATCTGATGTGGCGGACAATTTGAAAAAAATGTGCAATTTATTTGTCGTGCCTGTATTGACTTGCTTCATTGTCTTATCTAACAATATGTAAAAAAGCATTTTCGTTTCCGTTTTCGCTTCTATTGAGATGCGATACTCTTACAGGTTTCCTCCAAAGTTATTTCAGTTTTGTTTACTCTGATTGCGTTTCACCGATTTGTAAGGCAACCTGTGTTTAGTACAGACACATGTGAAAGCAGTAGGAGCTAAAGGAAATGAGTTAAAGACGGACAAACCTGATAAAGTTTTTGTGCGCATGTTCGTTTCTGAATGGTGAGAAATGATATTTTGAAATTATTCCTCACATTAGTTCAGGTTGAGCCCTTTTAAATATCTCTTGCCCTACACAAATAACACGTATAATATAATATGTAACTGAATGAAAATTTAATGTTTGAATTTCATGAAGGTAGCTCTGTTTCTCCAGTTCGTGATTATTTATGGAGACCGCCGAAGAGCCTTTTTTTTTAATTAATTTTAATAAATCCTCTCTTAATTTTCATGATAACAGCATTATGGCAGATGCATACTTGGACTATTAAGTCTTTGCGGTTCAAGTTTGATCCAATGTTGAACCTGAAAGAATAAACAGTATTAAAATTCCATAAACAAAATTGAAAACCTTCCCTCCCTCCCTCTCTCTCTCTCTCTCTCTCTCTCTCTCTCTCTCTCTCTCTCTCTCTCTCTCTCTCTCTCTCTCTCTCTCTCTCTCTCTCTCTCTCTCTCTCTCTCTCTCTCTCTCTCTCTCTCTCTCTCTCTCTCTCTCTCTCTCTCTCTCTCTCTCTCTCTCTCTCTCTCTCTCTCTCTCTCTCTCTCTCTCTCTCTCTCTCTCTCTCTCTTTCTCTGCCTCTAATTCTCTAAATCTATCGCTCACTATTATTCTATCATTCACCTTTCTATCTTTTTATGTATCCACCTACCTGTATCTCTATCTATGTATCTGTCTTTCTTTGAGGTAGCATAAAAAAGTACACGGCAAAGTACCATTCATGAATACCTTAGAATAATGAAGCTATGGCTCAAGACTTTCATTAATTTATCAATTTATCGCACTATATTTTTGTTAGTTTCTCTTTCCCTCTCCTGTTTTTATATTCCCCACTTTTTTAATCTGCTCATCCCCATACAGCATAGCCATGTAATGGAATTATTTATTAAAATTACTTTTATCCTACATCTGAGGATCGTGTCAAACTATATTTCATATCCATTTTTTTAACATCAGACTGATTCAAGATTCACAGTTAGCTTCATCTGTTTACCAGCTTCTCAACACTAAACACTTGCTTTAGATGGAGATTGCTTTTCCGTAGCTGCTCGATCCTCGTGTTTGCCTCAGATTCCCAGTTAAGGTTTTCAGGAATCTCCTTGAGGGAAGCATCGTC
>JAWDGP010006323.1:1985000-2065000 GCA_033675545.1 Elysia crispata | reverse complement strand
CGTGTGCTAAAAATCTAAGGAGAGTTCGAAAAGGTCTTTCTTTCTGCAACTTTTTATGTCTGTTTAACTAACTTCAAAATGTCATAGAAAAGTCAGATACAATTACAAATACATGTACAGTTTTTTCCATACGACTTCAGCAAAAATTTCAAGTATTTTGACAAGTCTAGCTCGCACTCTCTGAGATCAAGGCAACCTAGGAACGAACAATAAATTTGTCGTTGCCTGTTAATTAATGTTGACATTTAACTGAGCCACGTCGCAGAGATAAGTTATGGCTCAACCTTCGAAACATTCTAAGCCTGTTAATAAGTTCTCTTCGCTAATTCTCTCAAGAGACATTTGAAAGACATATTGTATCGATGTATCGAATCGCAAATTTATATTCGCATTTCATTTTTAGGTCTACTCATACAATTACAAAGTTTTGCATCTCTAGATTTATATCATAACTATTTGTTACAACGCCTCAAATCATCCTAATAGATTTCAGCTTTTTGATGTTTTATTATTATAAATATTAAAGGGCTAGGCTCGAGCTTGTTGAAAGAAAACCGGTGAACAAAAAACGTTTTTTCAATTGCATTCTTAATACTCATTTTCTTATTATTTTTTTTAGTATCCGTATTATTATTATTATTATTATTATTATTATTATTATTATTATTATTATTATTATTATTATTATTATTATTATTATTATTATTATTAATATTAATATTATCGTAGTCGGCACACGTCATTGGACATCTATACATAACGATCTTATAGATCATATTCTAATCACATAATCGATTGATCTAGACACTTTGTTGAATTCTAATCCGACGTCAGAAAACGACTGAACACTTGCAACTAAATTGTTTCTTTGAGAAGAGAGCGACCAGTCACAGCAGAGTGACAGAGTACTCAACAGTCCTCATGAAAAAAAAGTTAAAACAGAAACTTAGTACTCTTGAGGACGACAGTCAGCTTTACAGAAGAGACCAGTTACGGAAATAGCTCTTTGGTAGTCTTGAGTTTCACATGCACACTGTATATGATATTTTATCTCTACGAGAGAGAGTTTTAATAGTCTTCTAGTTAAGTTCTCAGTTGAGGGATCATTACTGATTCTCCATTGCCCTATATTCATCATCTACGTCAAAGCTTCCCCATTATTATAATTATGAGTGTGATGCAGTGAGCGAGAAAGGAATGTTCTGTCCGACACCTGATATAGTGATAAGCTTAGTTATAGCCTTGCTGATCTCATGACATTTCAGTATGACTCATATGTTGTTCTATCATGTTTTTTAAACAAAATGTGTTTTTGCTGTATCAGCTTTATATCATAATTAGATTGGCTGCTGCACATTTTTTTCTTACCGAAACTTTTACATTGTGAGTAGGCCCCAAGTGAGTTATTTAAGACCCATAATGTGATGGTGTAATATAATTTTATCTGTATGGAAAATGATAATATCAGCATTCCTTAAAAATGTGCACAACATATCAAGTACCACAAAATATTTTGGGTAACAACAGATATATGGGGGGGATAATTTTATCGTCTAAATCATTGAATTCCATTGTAGAATTACTTCATATTTATTCCTGTATCTCCACCGAGACAATTATTATCATTATTATTATTATTATTATTATTATTATTATTATTATTATTATTATTATTATTATTATTATTATTATTATTATTATTATTATTATTATTATTATTATTATTATTATTATTATGATGATGATGATGATGATGATGATGATGATGATGATGATGATGATGATGATGATGATGATGATGATGATGATGATGATCGACATCAAAATTCACTTTATATCAAAGTTTGTTAAACAAACAAAATTTTCGCAAGTAAGGACTTTTAGAAAATGTTTATTTGAAAAAGAGAGAAAGAGAGAGAGAGAGAGAGAGAGAGAGAGAGAGAGAGAGAGAGAGAGAGAGAGAGAGAGACAGACAGACAGACAGAGAGACAGAGACAGAGAGAGACAGAGAGAGAGAGAGAGAGAGAGAGAGAGAGAGAGAGAGAGAGAGAGAGTGAGACAGAGACAGAGAGACAGACAAGCAGACAGAGAGTGCTTTTTCTTTCTCATGTTGATGAACATTGGTGATATAAGCACTGTATCAATTGTATGCTGATTCATGAGTTTTCATTATTATAATTATTATCGCAGTAAATTTACACAGTTCATCAGTATTGAAGAGTGGCCCCCACATAATTCTTTCAGAGAGACTAAACAAAAGATAAAATCATAGCCTATTTATAACTTATAACATATCATTTGGGGCGCTTCTGCGTTAAAATAATGCCAAAATATGGAAACCACTTTGTTGACCTACTCAAATTGTCTACTTTTTCACTACCACTTCACATGATGAAGGCAGGTTGAAGCGAGATTAATTGATACATTATCTTTATCGTAGTTCAGTTTGAAAGATTTGAAACAATATTTTAAATGTGACAATCATGATTACATTTATTGTTTTTGATTCTTACTTGCCTAATTTGAGTCAAATCCATGTCTAATTAAATCAGTTATATCGTTATCTTTTTTTAAAGAGAGGTAGGCCTATTTATTGTGTCAAATAAAGCTACGGGTTAGTCGGATTTTTCCGAGCATTGCTTAACTATTACTTTTCTTTTTAATTTTGGTGAAAAGTCACCAGATAACAAGCATCAGATATTTCCAATCACATTTGTTTTTTTCCTTAATGACAATCAGAAAGCTGGATAGTAACAGCGCAACTACAGCAGAAGTGTCCTATGTTAGAATAATGGTAAACAGAATCTGAATTTAATAGCCAGTATAATTGTTTTCGTTAGAGTTTTTTTTTTTTTTTAATCGAAGGTGTCATTCAAACTTTGATAAAAGAGTTGAGTATCCCATGTGTAATGAAGGTGATACAAAGCGGACTCCATCTACACCAAATGCTATAATAATTCCTTAATTAAAAAAATATATATGATTCATTAGAACTAGTTGAAATGTCTCAACCACTCCAAACTTTGGTTTCAGATAAACTTTTAAAAAGAGGAGAAATGCAATGACAAGATGACTTGTAAAACGTTTACTTTAATTAAAGAATGAATTACAAAATCATGGTATTCAGTATAAAGAAATATTTTGTACAATTTCAGCACAATCCCTTTAAGCTTTCCTGGCATTTTGCATAGCATTAAAAGATTTGTAATGGATACATGTCTTCTTTGTGATCAATATCTATGTCTTACAGGTGCCTAACACTAGCCTGTGTGAATAAAAACAATAACTTCAAGCCTTGTCAAAATTCTATCGAAACTATCTGTACACATTGAGCAGTAACACAACGTGCAGCAAAACTGTTGATCTAATCAGCAGTTCAGAAGTTTGTATAAAGCGTTCAGAATATCAATAAATTTAATATCTGCAAATCCTACATGACACACTCATCATATTATGGCATTGAAATGGTTATCTTAACTTGCTTCGCACTGAACTTGCTGTCCTGGAATCAGAAGCTTAAACTTTTTGTCTAGTTCAAGATGTTTGTGCACGTTTCTCTTTCTTAATCATCTTGCGATCGTCTCTGCAGCTTGCAACCCTTGAAATCAATGGCTTCGGGGTCGCAATCCATGACATCTGGAGAAACCCAAAGGTAGTGTTGTTACTGATAGGTTAAGTTCTTTTCGATCCGTATTGAAGAAGAAAATATAACCTTTTTTTTTAACTTCAAATCAAACTAAGCAGTAGGCTATGATTTAGACAATTCTAACTCTAAACTTGAATCTTAAAAACCATAACGGCATTGATTTCTGAAGTAGAGCAATAAACATTGGGTGAGAATCATCAAATCGATTTGTTTTCTTGCTTCTTTTTCAAAATTAGGAAACTGTTGGGGTTTTTTTTATTTTACAGTTGTTTTGTTCTTTTTAATGCTACATAATATTTTCAATCAGATTATTTTTATTTTTATCTCTCAATTTTGTAACGGTTTTGTCCCTAGTGACAAGGCCGGAACGTCGAAGATCATCTACAAACTATATATGTACCAGTTTTCACTATGAATACTCGGGTTTTAAAATTTATAGTCCAAAAATGTGACGAGTGAATAAAGCCTATTGGAAATGGGCTACCCAGATATCAGATTGAGAAGATGTAGAGGCAAACAAAAAATTAGGATTCTCAGTTCTCATGGACGTGATCCACTCGACGACTTATTTTAGACGCAGCTGGAAAGCGGGAAGATTCAAAAAAATTTACTTTACTTTTCATTTTTATTTTAAGTTTTAGCACAGTTTGTTCGAAATGAAAATGATTTTCAAAAGTAAAGATGAGCTCTTTAGTTGCATTTAATATATGGGTTGTTTTTTGTTTTGTTATAGTTTTTTGTTTATTTTTTTCTTAAAGATATTTTTTTGGCTTTTTTAAACTAGTTTTTTTCACCATTAAATTTGCTCTTTTCTCCCTATATATACTCGATTTTTTATCTTAAAACCTTATGCAGAGTTTTAGGGTCGCTAATTTATGCCTATTATTACGATTCTTGGTATTATCGTTAATGTCCTCTCTACAGGTAACCTTATCATACTGTCAGTTTTATACTGCTGCCTTCATTGTACCTCACATATCGATTATTATTATTATGACTCTTTTCACCTCTATCTCAACTATAAATTCAAAATTGTCCTAGTAATCACAGAGTGATATTGTGCAATTATTACCGCCACTTGATTATAGTTTTATGAATATACCCACAACATTACCATTGACATCCATGTCAACTTCAGGGTTTAACTTCTTCAGTAACGTCCTCTTTAACAACAGAACGGATTTATGAGTGTAGGGCTCATTCAATTTGTTTGAACTCCATAAGTATTATGGTTAGTAAGGGTGCATCACAAAATTATTCACCTGAATTCTCTTTACATTTAGTTTGTATTTTTTTCCCTTTTTAAGTTTGATCTAGTTATTCGTTTTGAAGCGAAAATTGACGATACGAAATTAGAAATTGTCATGCTAGAAATACCCCTGTCCAGTTCGGCTGTAATCAAAATAATTTGAGCACCGTGACGTACCGAGGAATTCGTAGAGGGTCATGCCGAGGACCAGGAGGAGGAGCGTGTTTAGCACCAGGGTCATGGCTCTGCTATCCCTAAGCACTGCAACAGAGAGAGAGAGAGAGAGAGAGAGAGAGAGAGAGAGAGAGAGAGAGATAACGCTTAAACAGTTTATGGTTGAAGCTCCTATTTGAACTGAGTAGCTTAAATTGGAACCATTTCTCTTGATATAATCAAATGATGAAAGAAGCATACAAGCCATAGAAATTCCATATATCATAACATCAGATGCGATAAAATCAGCTGTTTTACTTCGGTGGGAAAGTTGAAATATGTCCGTTGATTCGAAAATGTTTCGAGCAAAATCTAGCCTGGTTCTAGGTTGACTAAGTGTGAATATATTTCAGTCTTCTCAGTAGATGAGTCAGGAGATAATTTGAAATCGCCTGAGGAAATAAGTCAAAAGTTAGTAAAACATAAAAATAACCATGTCATGCATGAGACATTTAGATATACTAGTTGCTTGGCAAACAGTGCTCACCCTCGAAGCAGGTCTTTTGTCGCGGGACAACAGCCGCGCAGTAACAGGTTTGACAACATGTATTACAGCAGCATGGATTGGTTCCAGCCTGCGCCATAACTTCATCTAGATCTCGAAGTGTTGATTGACCTGCGTCGTCTTGTCTGAAACAAGAACGTTGAAAATATTTTATTGCCGCAGTTATTTTAAATCTATATATATTTTTTTTTTAATTTCTGTTGTAATATTTTGTTACAGCCTAAAATTGATTATACCAATGTCTCCTAAGAGTCATTTGATTTTTTCGTATATCATTTATTAAAAATTTTCCTATTTATTATTCCCTGATATTTTATTTGTTTAATATGTTTTGTTCGTAAAGATTGTTTATAATTCAAGTTATTAATTTTAAATTATCTATGAAACAAAACTGGCAAATGGAGGCAATGAGATCGAAAGTGAGAGAGAGAGAGAGAGAGAGAGAGAGAGAGAGAGAGAGAGAGAGAGAGAGAGAGAGAGAGAGAGAGAGAGAGAGAGAGAGAATAACAGAAATAAAAGAATAGCGAAAAGCAGACCTTGACGTCTACAGAGCGTAAGGAGGACAGAGACCAATATGAATATGGAAATCAAGAAAAAGGTGGAGAGGGAGCACAATTAAAATCTTTCGACTGGGGAACACAGTTTAACATTTCTGTCGAGTTGCTGAAGTGTTCCCATGGGTGGGTAAGTCTAATGAAGCTAATTTTTTTTGCCAAAGCCCATTATCTCTCATCATGTTGAAACTTGCTGGTTGCTGGGAATGAAAAGATTGCAAGTTTCACTCCGACTTCCGTACCTGAATCTTTAGTGTACCATCTCGAAAAAACTTCAGATCTTGGCATGATGTCGCAATCTATTACCGCAGGCAACCAGCATCTTCCAAAATCTGTCCGTCCGTCTGCACGGTTTTAAAATGAAACATACATGCTATAAAGGGGAAAACGGAACGGATAGATAATACTATGGCCATACAAAAGTGTTTAGAACTAACAGCAACAGCAATAGTAATGGTGTTATTAATAGCGGTAGCTGTAGCAGTAGTAGTAGTAGTAGCAGTAGTAGTAGTAGTAGTAGTAGTAGTAGTAGTAGTAGTAGTAGTAGTAGTAGTAGTAGTAGTAGTAGTAGTAGTAGTAGTAGTAGTAGTAGTAGTAGTAGTAGTAGTAGTAGTAGTAGTAGTAGTAGTAGTAGTAGTAGTAGTAGTAGTAGTAGTAGTAGTAGTAGTAGTAGTAGTAGTAGTAGTAGTAGTAGTAGTAGTGGTAGTAGTAGTAGTAGTGGTAGTAGTAGTAGTAGTAGTAGTAGTAGTAGTAGTAGTAGTAGTAGTAGTAGTAGTAGTAGTAGTAGTAGTAGTAGTAGTAGTAGTAGTAGTAGTAGTAGTAGTAGTAGTAGTAGTAGTGGTGGTGGTGGTGGTGGTAGTAGTGTTAGTAGCCAAAAAAGAAAGAAGAAGAAGAGATCAGTACTAGTAGTTAGTGGTCTGTTTGTTAAAAATAGTAAAAGAAATAGGCCTAGTGGTGATTGTAAAAGTAACTGCCTAAAACTAGTCATTGAAAAAGCAGTAACTATTCGCGGATCAATTTAAAAGGTAATAAATCAATTAATTTGTAACATAGTTTGTAGTGTTCCTATAGATTATCCATGTTGATTAGCTATTTTACAATGCTCAAGCGTGTCTAGATTTATGGTATGCTTCAATACAGGTTTATTCAAGGGATGTCTCAGTTTTTAGCATTTAATCTTTGTATTGACCCTTAATTTATTGTCTGCTAGATCTTAATCTAGATGTTTCTTTAAGAGCCTTTGCATTCTTTTCCTGCGAAAAAGAAAGATAGAAAACAATGAGTTTCAACCTCTCTTTCTCTTCCAATATGGACCACATATAAAACTGAACTTTCTCTGATGAAGAAGATGCAGCCTTGGAAAGATTTGAATAAAAGACGCGAAAATCTTTACAGTGCGTCATCGTGCATTAGGATTTCGATAAATGGAAATGTTCGTCTTTTCCTTAACTTAGTCCGTAATCGTTGGAAGTGAAGAGTAACCGAGAGAAAAGTTTTACTATGATTTTTGTGAATCCAAATTGAAAGCAAAACCACCACTCTTGGAGGATAACTTGTAATTATAAAGGATCCAAAAGGACGCGTATGTGTCTATAAATAGAATAATACAAGGTTTAAAAGAAAATAGGCACGCAACTTTATAATTATGGGACAAAAAAGAAATACAAAACTATTATCAATTCAACATTAAATGTTTCACTTTGTAAACTTCGTCAGTATTATTATAAAATTGTGCTTTGCTTTTTGTGCCAATACTCTTCTGTGTCCATATATTTATGTGAATTCCCTTTGTGTACTCTCTAATAAAAATAATAATAATAATAATAATAATAATAATAATAATAATAATAATAATAATAATAATAATAATAATAATAATAATAATAATAATAATGATGATGATGATGATGATGATGATGATGATGATGATGATGATGATGATGATAATAATAATAATAATAATAATAATAATAATAATAATAATAATAATAATAATAATAATAATAATGATGATGATGATGATGATGATGATGATAATAATAATAATAATAATAATAATAATGATGATGATAATGATGATGATGATAATAATAATGATAATAATAATAATAATAATAATAATAATAATAATAATAATAATAATAATAATAATAATAATAATAATAATAATAATAATAATAATAATAATAATAATAATAATAATAATGATAATAATAATAATAATAATAATAATAATAATAATATCATCATCAGCTAAGTATTCCCATTCATAAATGTTCAAATATTTATTCCTATAATTATGATAAGTTGCAAACCCCTACGAATTGGATAATGTTGTCAATTTGCTGAGGCAGGGGTGCGTATGTGTGTTAAATAGGCTTATAAATGGTCTTGATATCTCTCCTTTTACTTACATTATCCAGATATATGCCCCCACCTAACCATCTTTACCTAGAATCTAGATATCTCGATAATTCTTATTCAAAATACAAAATTTAGATGAAGGACTTAAATCCATTTGGTTTAAAGGAAATCGGCTAATTCCATACTTTCCCATTTTTTTTTTTTTTTTTTTTTTGTTCCTGTTAACCGCTTATTAGAAAGCTTTGAATTTTCGCATTAAGTTTATAAAAATGCACTGTCTTGGGGGAATTCTTAGCCGGGCAGATATAAAATCTACATTATATCGAAAGTTAAAAAAAAAATTGTAAGCCTAAAAGTTCTAGATTTCTCTAGTTGTAGATCTTAACCTTTTGATTTGAGTCTTCCTGTTGTAAATATATAGGCCCTAGATCTAGAATCTATATCGAAGCTATCTTTTTAGATTCTTTACTTAGATCTTACTCTATATCATCTAGATCTAGATCTATTCCAGACGGTTTTAGATCTCCCGCCGCCTACATTGTATGCGAACTTTCAATTTCATTCCTGCCATCTCTGCCCAGCTGTGCTTACAGGAAATAGTTCTCACATTCGCCTTTTTCTTTTAAGAAAAGAATAGTCACATTTTTGCATTTAATTTTCAAAAAATACTATTTTGGTGAAAAATAATATTACCACCCCAATCTTTAGGGCAATATACAACTCTATGCCAAATTTGACGTTCCTAAGTGGTTTAGAAATGCTCGGTTAGATGGTCCACATTTTTCGCCTAGCTCCATTATATATAGATGAGCGTTTAAAAGGATATAAAAGTACATTAAGGACATGCAAAATAAACCCATTTCTTCAGAACTTATATATATCAAAAGGACTATTCACAACAAATTTCAATCCTTACATTTAAAACTTTTTTGGTTGTTTTTTTTTTTTAATATTATTTCGTCAGAATATTTTTTGTCCATTAGCTTACTAAGAATTTCACAAAAAAAAAGACATAGCATTGTCCAAAAATCAGAAACATATTGATTTGTTGCATAATTTTGTGTCAGGATATTTTTCTCCGTTTAAGTGCTCTACATAGTCTTTCTTCTTGGCTTTTCACGCACCTATGTGCAATGATACTGGTATCAATAAACTTTTTAGCAAAAAAAATTGCAGCAGATCTTTTGATTACAAACAAGATTGCAGAACTCTTTCTTTAGGCGCATTCACTATTTTTTTTTTTATATCAATAAAGTTGGTGCCTCATGTTCTTGCAGATAAAAAGAACAAATTTCCAATTTTCTCTCTTACTAGGCAACATTACTCGTGTACAGCCTTTTGACTATTTTAACTAACGGTCGAGATTTTTTTATCGAAATGTCTTGCAGTGAGTAAGCTGAACGAAGAGAAGTTGAAATAAAGATAAATCAAAATGAATTTTATTTTGCTGTTGCAAATGAAGCACGGATAAGAAATGTAATATCAATGCACAAACAATCATTTTGATGCTCAGAGAAATACTAGTGTAAATTTTCATTGGAATTTTGTTACGCCTACGTTATCATTATGTTATTTATATAATGTTTATTTGTATGCGGCAGCTTATAAGTTGTTTCAGCGTCATTCTTAGAGTTTTTTAAATGAGAATGATATTGATTTGGAATAAAATTAATTTTGTTTGACACGTAGAAACACTTCAGTTTCGGCATGGTTTAATGGAGACGACTGTTATCAAACTTTTTTTAACTATCAATAAGCCAGTAGCTGCCCTTCTGCCCGCCAGTGTCTCTGACTGCTTCACGAATAAAATGAGAGAGAGGCAAAATCGCATCCTTATATACCGCAGTTTATCAAACTATTTATACAAGTTGTCTTTTTTTTTCTCTTTTAAGTCGATCTGCTGATTATCTTCTCCCAGCTTTGATATCTTTTTTAATCTCTACTTATTTAAAATCAAACGGATTTAACTTTTAACTAAGGAATACATGCCGGCATTATTTTTAAACTAACTTTCCTAGGCCGTTTTCTTGTTAAACGTTCAACGGTTAAAATCTTTTTTGAAAGTGTCTTTTCCTTATGAAAGTGCATTTTAAACTGCATTCTATGGCAAACCTTTATATCATATTGTACCGTGCCTGTTTTTAAGACAGTATAAAGAAGTCGATTTTCTCAATGTTTGAATATTGATTTAGTGTTAAAATATGTTATCGTTTTAACTATAGATGCTCCTATGTCATTATTGAAACGGTTATCAACACCCTCATGATGACCAGGCACATGTTGATCATTCCCACAGGTTTATATTACAAAAAAAAATATTCTATCCCCCATACATTAGCTATTTATAACGTCTGCAAATCCTTAATGACTACCAGATATATTCGATATCCTATTTCAGTTTAAAGCGACAAATAATATAAATATAGTGTGACTTCTAAATTGCCCTCGATTAAATTTGTCTTTTTTTACATAAATTTATTCTTTTAATCAAGAAAAAGACGTTTGAAATATTGCACGTGTCAGTGGAGCAATTTTGAAAAAAAAAATTTAGTAGTAGTAGTAGTAGTAGTAGTAGTAGTAGTAGTAGTAGTAGTAGTAGTAGTAGTAGTAGTAGTAGTAGTAGTAGTAGTAGTAGTAGTGGTGGTAGCAGCAGTAGTAGTAGTAGTAGTAGTAGTAGTAGTCGTAGTCGTAGTAGTAGTAGTAGTAGTAGTAGTAGTAGTAGTAGTAGTAGTAGTAGTAGTAGTAGTAGTAGTAGTGGTGGTGGTGGTGGTGGTGGTGGTAGTATAATAATAATAATAATAATAATAATAATAATAATAATAATAATAATAATAATAATAATAATAATAATAATAATAATTATAATTATAATAATAAATGTAATAAATGATTCGCAACTTTAATGACAAGGACATTCTCCTCTCATATCCTATTATCTCCCTTGCTCACCTTTCAGGGGGAAATCCTAGGCGGTATTCATCTTTATGTTACTCTCATGCTTTCTTCTACTCCTCCATTGAGTTGGTCTCGCACCTGTTACTCTTGAAGTTTTTTTTTTATGACGATGTTTCTTCTTCAACTATTTCTACTCTTCTGTTCCTTGTTTTTCTGCTCCTGTTTCTCTTTCTTCTCGTCAACGTCGTCGTCCTCCTCCTCCATTCTTCTTCTTCTCGTTCTTCTTCTTCTTCTTCTTCTTCTTCTTCTTCTTCTTCTTCTTCTTCTTCTTCTTCTTCTTCTTCTTCTTCTTCTTCTTCTTCTTCTTCTTTTTCTTCTTCTCCTCTTTCTATTTCTTCTTTTCTAGTTTTTCTTCTTCTTTTTCTTGCTTAATCCCGTTTTTGTTTTCCATTTTCAATAGTCAATGTGAATTTTTGTGAACGTATGTGAATCTTTTTAGCTTAGATAATCTAATGTGCTGCTGCACATCTCACCGTTATTGTCTTTTGCTAGTAAAAAAAAAAACTAAAAAAGTCATTCTTTGATCGATTTTTATCACTTAAAAGCCTGCTTTAATGAGGGTATGTGATGACTACAAAATCAAGCTGGGGTAGCGGGATGGAGAAGGATAGCAGAGGAAATGTATGTAGATGACTGCTGCAGGGAGTAGGTTGATCCCGCCACTGTTCAGGCGTACCACCACAGGTTTGACCCGGCTTCTTGCTCCAGGCTGGGCTGCTGTCCACGCCAGGCCTGATCACGTGATTCGAGTGTGCCGACTGCCTTTGATGATAACAGTCACACCTGATCTGAAGCAAAATCCATGCCTACAGTATAGGACGGTTTGTTGAGGTGAAAAAAGTGCGGTTCGGAAAATCACAGATTATTTCATTCTTAGCTACTGTAAACATCTAGCTGTGGCTATAATGCAGTTCACAAGCATAAGATACCAGGATGTTTCGCAATAGCAACAAATGAAAGAGAAACACCAGATGATGTATTTGTGTGTGCTCTTGTGGGGGCGGGCTTGGAGCTTTTAGAGTGTTAAACAGGGAGAGAGCAATGAACATGTATACTAAACAGATCCGAAAAAAGAATATAAAAAAGGAGAGTTTCAGATAATATATTAGTAGGGATAATAGACAGAGGAGAAAAAGGCATCGGGTGATGAAGGCTTTTTAAAATAGATGAGAAATGTATCGTGTTCTGAGATTAGATGAAAGGATATATTAAGAAATCTTCTTGTCAGTTAATGGGCTTACATTTTGACCTGTGGTGATGATCTTGTTGGGACAGGTGGAGAGAGACTGCAAGTGCAATAAGGACGACAAGCTGTGAATAAGATCGGTACAGAAAAATTGTCGAGACATAACATAGATTGCAAGAGGAGAGGGAGGCAGATAAACTAAGAAACGTTGGAGATGCATACTACTATAATAGCGAGTTGTGGACGAGATAGGCGGAGAAAACAAGATAGCAATAATAGTATTTATGGAGGTATAAGTAGCTTCATGCAGATAATAAGTTGATATTGGAAGTAGCTCTCTTTCAAAGGATTATTTTTCCCGATGGGAATGGATTGGAAAGAGAGAATGACGGAGTAATAGTCCTTCTTAGGTTGAGAGAGAGAGAGAGGGAGAGAAAGAGAGAGAGAAAGAGGGAGAGAGATGCTTGTTGAAAGTGTTCAAGACAGAAGAAAATAGCATCGATTAAGGAGATTTGAGAAAAAGAGTAGACATAATCTGTGACGGAATTAATTTATCTTATGGGCGCGTTATGTGAGATGAATTTTGATTGGATTCTCATTTGAATAGTTGATACTTTCTCTTTCACGCGTACATTATAGGTACTCTTTGTCTTTCTGATCCTCCGACTATTCTTTCTCTCTTTTGCTTTTATTTTCTGCACTGTTTTTTTTTTCACCTTCAGATGATCATATCCTTGTTTCTACCTTCAGATGATCATATCCTTGTTTCTACCTTCAGATGATCATATCCTTGTTTCTACCTTCAGATGATCATATCCTTGTTTCTACCTTCAGATGATCATATTCTTGTTTCTACCTTCAGATGATCATATCCTTGTTTCAATATCGCTCATCCTTGATATTGTGACTGAGATCTTTTCACATCCAACGAGCCACAATCAGGTGAGGCCGGGTTGAAAAGATTCGGGCCAAACGAGAATAGACCGCGGGTGGTACAGGAGGTGAAGCTCGGGGTATCATTTCATCAATTGGTTAGGATAAGAGAAGTCAGGGTGGTTTGCCCCCACAACAGAATCGAGTCCGTAGTCCCATCACACCAAACTGGGGTGGTAAAAGTCAAGCTAGAATCGTGTCATATCCTAGTTAAGTAAGAAACTCAATTTACTGTGCTTACTTCGGTGGAGGTTGAAATATTAACTTTTGACATACTATGTGGGTCGAACAGGGACGCTCAATGGTATTCGTTGTTCTTTTTTTTTTTTTTGTATAGAAACTTACTAAATCTTAGACACTGTAACAATCAAAACGTAACATTCGTATTCTACAGACACATAGTATCCATCTAGGTGATTCTCGTCTATAATAAGGGTCGTCACTCACTTGAAGTCTTGCTTTCGTGTTGACCACTTGCTTTTCTCTAGGAGCTTTTATGAAAGTATTAATCTTTCACACTCTCCTTACTTACTTCTTTAGAGCGGTGCCTCGTGTCACTAGATATAAGAGTAGGATATTTTTTTATCCTTTAGCTAGATATAAATCTAGATTGTCTATGTGAAACAAATCATTACCACCGCTTCAGTATATCTGCCTTGTTGTAGCGCTTGATCACTTCGTATCACTATGTTTGCTATTTGTATCGCGGTATTAGTGCTGTAAATGTTTCAAATGTCTTACAAGGTGCAGATGAAGTTCCAGGATCTGAGGTTTTATGCTTTATCATTATCGTTTTCACATCTCGTGTGACACAACTGTTTCTTTTGACATGCATTTATACGGAATTATGCATTGCACCTGGAGGCTCTCTCGGTAATTTACCTAGTAACCTGGAATTTGCAAAAATGGAATGATTACTAGACTGCAATAAGAAAATAAGCCTTACGGAGACTCATTCGTCCTATTTCCCTCCTACTCTCACTCCTTTCTTCTTTTCATTCTTTTCGTTCTTTGCAAAGCCATAGCGATAATGTTCTCACGATAGCGGAAGACTGCGGGTATCATGACAAAGCCATGAGCTGCCTTTAGTCTCTTGCGGTCACCGAACTGGTCATCTGATGGGTCAATAAATTGATAAGTTGTACGCCTTGCAGTCCAATGTAAAGCCGGTAGAGTGCTGTTTTAGAATGTGATTCAGTAAGTTGCATCAAGACTATCTTCTTGTGTATACCTGGTATTTACCTGGGGTAAGTACCTTAGGAGAACCGCTAGATATTCCAGGAATCTCCACTAGACTAACGTGGAGGGCCATGGTTTGATAGATGGTTAAATCTACACATTTTTTTTAAGCGTGATATATTTTAAGGTTGGATAAAGAGTGTCAGATTAACTTCTACAGTTGACACTTTTTGCTCTTACGTGTAATTATTAAAATTATTATTATTATTATTATTATTATTATTATTATTATTATTATTATTATTATTATTATTATTATTATTATTATTATTATTATTATTATTATTATTATTATTATTATTATTATTATTATTATTATTATTATTATTATTATTATTATTATTATTATTATTATTATTATTCAATTTCTTTGATTACATTTTGCTTCTGGCGTCGCGTTTGGCATCTCTATCAATTAGTGTTGACCTGTATATTTTCTTTGAAGCATAACACATTTGATCCTCTTTATAACACCATCACCATCTCCACCATGGTCATATTCATCATCATCATCGTTTTTTTTGTTTTTTTTTGTTTTTTTTGTTATCAGTTTAAAACATTTTTATCATCATCATCATCATCATAGTTTTATGTATTGTATTATCACAATCGTTTTCATGATTTTCGTAATGGTCACTCAGAAAGTAACAACTTTCCTCACTCTACGACACAGTTTTCATATACAACCATCAGGTAGAGAGGGTATTTAAAAGTAGAAAAGGTTCAATTTTTTTAATCTGTTACAAATCACCGATTATCGAAAATCACAAAAAAAAAATTTCTCTGTCTTACGATTACAATGTCGGTATCGACTTCATAAACGCCTCCTTTCATCATGTAATAAGTATAATTCTGAGGTAACAACAGTAAATGACACTTATATGGAGAAATATAATAAAAGAAAAATAAATAAATAGATAAATATATAAATAAATCTCAAGACATCTTAGACTAGGGTTTTGATAAGGTCTGCTTTTGTCCTTATCAGTTCAATTAATCAACGAGGCTTGAAATTCCAACGCATTTAAAGCTCTTTATCAATAGACGCATTAGGCAACTAGGCGGATGTAGCCTTGATAACTTTGTTTTTCATTTGATGTACAAGTTTCAATCCATAACAAGAAAAAAATACACTGATAGCAAAGTGCTTCTGGATGTAGTAAACACACCAAGGCAGGACATGGAAATCTCAATAATTAAGTGCGGCAAGAATAAAATAAACCGGCACCCAGTTACGTTCAAGCCAAGAATAGGTCACGCCTTGAGTTAAGATCTCGTGAAATAGAAAACAGTTGCAACTCTAGTCATAAGGCGTCACGCTTGTAGAGAAGAAAAGAGAGTGCAAGAAATCGTGTGGGGTTTTTTGTGTGGGTGTGTTGTTGTTTTGTTTTATTTTTATTTTTTTTCCTCTTTAGCCTTTACATAATAACTGATTTGCATTTCTTCAGCTTTTAGGTATGAAACAGTTAATGGCCCAGTTTTATTGCACATTATATCAAAGAAGATGATGTGACATATCACATTTTAATGATCCTTTAGCTTGCTAGGAAAAATAGTTATGAATAATAATTCCACTGTAAAAAGCAGAGCAATTTCTTCTCCTTTTTTTTTCATAACTTTTGAATCTGATGTTTTTCCGCTGTCACGCGAGAAGCAGCTTAGCTTAAGAGACAAACCGTAAACAAGCCTCAAAGTTTTTAGTCTGGGTTAAAGGACAGGTCAACAGCCTCTGAGGACAGACGCATCCAGTGACACACTTAACTCGAGGAATTTCAGTTTTTTGCTGATGAACAACTGAAATAGTTTGTCCTCTTGGAGAAAAGTTCTTCTGTGATATCGGAAAGAGTGCAGAAACGTAGATTTCAGGTTCTGCCAATAAAAAGAAGAAAAGGAAATTATTTGTACTAATGATTTTGATACTGTTTACCTTACAAAACATAATGATCTGCTCAGGTCCAATTTTTTTCATCCATCTTTTTTATATTTTACATAACCTTTGAGATCAACTTTGTAAGTATGATGTTTTTATATTTTTATTGGCAAAAATCGGATCTGGTGAACCAAAGAATAAAGACTGTAAACGCAAGTAACAACATATTAGCATTTTGCATTTTGCAAGTCAGTGCTTATCAGAGTACCATTATGCTTAATAAGTACCTGATCATTTCGGCCAGCCCGTTATTAATATGTATTCAGGGTATTACTGCGCACACAAAGGGATTTCTCGCCAAACCTTGAACACGGAGGTAGCGAAGTGGCTGTTGGTGGTCAGTTAGCGAGTCCTAACCTCGCATGACCTCGGACCAGATAAGTTCTCCTGAGCCACAATGCTTAAACTGCCCACTCATCGAGAAATCTACCTCCAGGGTTAAACCACTGGCCACATGGCAAATTTTCCTAGTTATATTTCACCATTTAATCTCTGATGACCTCGTACTGTGAGAACTTAACTCTGTGCTTCTAATTTGCGATCTCGATTTCCGATCAAAGGAAATAAAACTTAAGCATGGTACAGCTTAGCCACTCATTTTACATGAGGTCATAATTATTATTACTCATTATTCCCTCAAGTCTAAAACATTTTTATAACTAGGTTCAAATAAACTGGCTGGGCAGTCACGTCTTAAGCTCACCTTCTAATCATGACACCTGATATTCTTTAATATTAGTTAATTTAGAAATTTGTATATCTTTGGCGATATTAAAATTATGTATTTCCCTCTCTTTGTCTAACTTTTTCTTAGCCTGTATCCCTTTCTTTTCTCCCTATATCATTCTCTCTCTCTCTCTCTCTCTCTCTCTCTCTCTCTCTCTCTCTCTCTCTCTCTCTCTCTCTCTCTCTCTCTCTTTCTCTCTCTCTCTGTGGAGTCTCCCTAGTCTCTCTTTATATTCTTCTTACTATGTGACTCGTATTTATGTCAGTTAATTTAATTACAACTATCCACTTGATAAAGTTATAAGAAGTTGGATCCATGATTCACTTAGCCTGTTTTTACAGACTAAAATAGTTAACTTGCTTCTTTCTCGACTCTCTCTCTCTCTCTCTCTCTCTCTCTCTCTCTCTCTCTCTCTCTCTCTCTCTCTCTCTCTCTCTCTCTCTCTCTCTCTCTCTTCCTCCATCCATTTATCTCTCCCTTATATATATATATATATATATATATATATATATATATAGAGAGAGAGAGAGAGAGAGAGAGAGAGGTAGATTTCTCGATGAGTATATATATATATATATATATATGTACATCTGTGAGTGTGTGCATTCGTGTATGTGTCATTCTATCTCTCCCTCTCTGCCTATCTTTGATGTAACCTTCCCTCTACTTTTCCCTCTTTTTTGCCTTGCTTGGGATTCTCTCATTCACTCACTATCTTTTTGTTTCTCTCACCTGGCTCTCTGTATGCTTTTTTCGATCTAACTGCGTAACTATCATTCTTTCCATTATGTTGGTGTCTTTCTGTCTCCTTTTCTCTCTCATTCTTTCTGCCTCTCCCCTGTTCTCATCTTTCTGTCTTTTATTCCCCTCTTCTTTCTTCATTTTTGTTTCCTGTGTTTATCCTGCCCTCCCCTCAGGGAAGTTTTCTCAACCTGAGAGTTCTACTCGATGTAAGAAGCTCTTGGATGAGGTCCTGATCAATAACATCAATAAGAGATGACGCAGGAGATCTTTTATTTGTTGTGACGGCAATGCGGGTTACATTGCTACTGGCTTGACCCACAAACCTGCAGCCTCCCACCCCTCTCTCTAACTAATAAATGAGGATAGTAATTACAATTAAAAGGTAAAAAAAGCTTTAAGATGAGTCCAACTTTTCTTTTTTTTTTTTTTTTCTCTATTTTGATTTCGTTATGGTTCTGTTCATGGGTAAATGCAGTGTATTCTAATAAACTAAACGCATTTCAATACTTGTAGGAGATTAAAATTGTGGTAAAATAAAGACTATTTGTTGATATTCTCAGACTGATTCAGATCTATTGTTAATGTTGTATCAACAGTTTGGCGGGCTCAATTAGCTTAATGGGAAAACATAGTGAAGACTAAGACAAATCAGTGAAAATGCAGGAAAGGAAACCGGTACAAATCTTGTTATTGTTAGGAACAAAGCTCTTATTCTCTTGTATAGGTGCTGTATCATAGTAGAATCACGTCTGCCGCAGGTACGAGCAAACTGGTCGACGCTTTGCTCGCGCCTGGCACCAGATAGCTGTGTAAACAGACAGTGATCTCAGAGCTCCAATACCCCTGGCTCTCTTCACGTAATCCTCGGCGTCAGAATCTTGTATTGCTGGTGGAATGGCTGGAGAGATTCGAAGACAAATATTGTGATCAGCAAATCCAATAATCACGTGTGAATTTGTCATTATTTTGTTTTAGTTTTTTTTTTTCTAGTTGATACTTTCAAGTCATGTAACTGAATCATGTCGGCAGTGTTACTTGCATTTTCCACTTTGAAGATTTATGATTTTAACTGCCAGTGAAAAATTTTTGTCGCCTGGAAATGGAAAAAAAATAAAACGGCAGGCGGAAAAACAGACAAACATAGATAAAAAGCGAACGGATTACGTAAAATGCTTGAGAAGAAAAAATTAAAGAAGCGTCGGCACGCGAAGAGGGTGTGTGAAGGAGCTGCAGAAATTTTTGAAACAAAGTAATGCTGTCCAATAACTATAGAGACTGGAGGGGGAGAGAGAGAGAGAGAGAGAGAGAGAGAGAGAGAGAGAGAGAGAGAGAGAGAGAGAGAGAGAGAGAGAGAGAGGAGGGTAATATTCCATAAGAGTAAGGAGAAGGAAAAAGATTAATTCCACGTACGTTTTTAAACTATTGTATGTATGTGTAGATCTGCGAACTGAGACAGCCACAGTAACATGAAGTCTTAGAGTAGCATTTAAAAGAGTGAATGTATAAGATGAATTGATAGCCGTCAGCATGTCACCTTTCTGTGGTTAAAAAAATTAGTTAAAATTCGGTATAGGTCATCTCTTTGAGTGACATGGTCATGGACGTTGACACTACTGTAAGTCGAGGTCAGACGAAAGACGATCATAGAAGTGGTAGTACAAGTATAGTAACTGTAGTAGTAGTAGTAGTAGTAGTAGTAGTAGTAGTAGTAGTAGTAGTAGTAGTAGTAGTAGTAGTAGTAGTAGTAGTAGTAGTAGTAGTAGTAGTAGTAGTAGTAGTAGTAGTAGTAGTAGTAGTAGTAGTAGTAGTAGTAGTAGTAGTAGTAGTAGTAGTAGTAGTAGTAAGAGTACAGTTGTAGTAGTTGTACTAGTTGTGGTAGCAGCAGCAGCAGCAGCAGTAGTAGTAGTAGTAGTAGTAGTAGTAGTAGTAGTAGTAGTAGTAGTAGTAGTAGTAGTAGTAGTAGTAGTAGTAGTAGTAGTTGCAGCAGCAGCAACGGCGGCAATAATCATACTGTTCCTTTCAAGTGAGTAAAAAAATGTTGTTCATGATCTAGCATGGCGCTGCTGTGGAGGAAATCTTCTTATTCGAGTTAAAAGGGAGGTTAAAAAAAAACCACTTGTCTGGAAAATGAATCGATACCGCTAGAACTTACGTCAAACTGAGGAACGCTGTGATCCCGGCTGTTTACCTCACCTCCTGGCGACCCATATTTCGTTTTACAGGTTTGCTTATGTCTTGTGGTTTGTTTTGGTTCTTTGAGTGCCAAGGACAAAAGTTTTAACCAATGAATGGCATATCTGGTTTCATGTATCATTTTACCTCTTGCTTTTGCTTTTTTTTCTTGTTTAGTTTGTTGTTCTAAGAGATTTTTAATTACACTGTTTTCTTAGGAGCAATTTTCTCATGATCTTCTGATAAGTTATGTCACAGTTATTGTTTTAACTTTCATGTGAAAATAATAATGTGTACAAGAAGGAGAAGAAGAAGAACAAAAACAACAACAATAACAACAACAACAACAACATTAATGATGATGATGATGATGATGGTGGTGGGGATGATGATGATGATAATGATGATCCGATTTTTAGTGCAGGATTTGTAGCCTAGACCTAGACCTAAATCATACAAAAGTTTAACATTATACTTACTCATTTGTAAATACTGCCGTAAATAAGTGTCAACAATGGAATTGTTTTCAGAACTTAAATTTTCTTTCTTATTAGCAGCTATTAGTTTTGCCCTGCTCAATATTCCATGATGACTTCAATATCTTTAAGATTTTTGGAGTTCTAGAATTCAGTATTTCTCAAATCCGCAGAATGAGTCTGACGATGTTTCATTTAATTGTTTATTGGATAAATATTTGTGTTCAGTACAGTAGAAGAGCTATAAAACAGTGCTATATAGGTTTTTAATTTTTAAATCCTTAAGTTCTTTTCCTCTAACGTTCAGCTTTGGTGTTTTTGGAGATTAAGAACATCGATCTTGAAAATATTCCTTAAACATTCTTCGCTGGTTTAGCTTTTCTTAGCGACGGTGTCCGTGTCGGAAACCTGATAGTCTCAGGAAGTCTGATAGAGACTTGTTTATTTGATCTTCAGAAACATCTACCTGTAGTACTAGTTTTATTTAACAATCAAACAATCTGAACCGAATGAAACACCTATAGTTCAATAAGATAATTTAATTCGTTATTAATTTCTCTTATCTTAAAGATCTTTAGTTTCTTTTTCTACAGGCAATCGGAGACTGTTACTGTTTAACTAGGAATATTGTTCTGGATCGCGTTGCGTAGTTTTCACTCTCGAATTGTTGCTAATTCTGAACCCTTCATCCCCATACCCTTTTTTCACTTCCTGCACAGCCCCCCCCCCCCCCCCCTCCTTAAAGGTAAAATGATGATGATGATAATAATAATAATAATAATAGTAATAATAATAATAATAATAATAATAATAATAATAATAATAATAATAATAATAATAATAATAATAATAATAATAATAATAATAATAATAATAATAATAATAATGATGATAATAAATCTTCTTCAGCCTTGTACGAGGCCAATGCACAAATTATATACTTTCAATGTTATAATGACATATTGCTGTTTGCTGCATGCACTATATCTCGCTTGCTTCCTTGTTTCGCCAGAGAATGACAATATTACAATGGGTTCGCCTTTGGGCTGTGATTTCCTCATAGCCTTTTCTGTGGAACCTAGCCATAGGCGCCGGTGGATGGCTGTGGTTCCAGCGCCAGTCTAGACCCTCAAATTTCACTGCTATTATTATTTTGTTTGAGGTTGTCTGGATCGCTGCATATCGAAGTATTGTGTTTTTAAAAGACAAAATTTAACTTTCACATGTATTTCGAATAAATAATGAGAGACAGGTAGTCAATGGCAAAGTGCAAACATCAAAAGAAATAGGGAAAAAGAAAGGCAGAGAGAGAGAGGGAGAGAGAGAGAGAGAAAGAGAGAGATGTTAGGAGGAAAGACGCACATACACACACACACACACATATATATATATATATATATATATATGTATTTATCTATTATATATATATATATATATGTATTTATCTATTATATATATATTATATATATATATATATATATTATACACATGCACACACGTACACACACACACACACAGAGGAAAGGAGAGTGAGGGTGGAGGTAAAGCTAATACCATTCCTCTAGAAACTGCTTTAAGCCAAGAACTTGGAAGTGCATGTTGGCAAAGACCGGCGATTTGCTCTATTTCTTTACCTATCAGAAAAGCGCGTGGCTAAAAAAAAAGTTAGTGTAGGCTTGAAATAAAAAATAAAAAAAGAAATAAATAAAAGCTGGGCCAAAGTATCCAAGAACTAATGTCAGGATGCCATTTGATCCCTGATTTAAAAAACAGGGTCAGATTCCACGGGTTCGTGGAGATAAGTTTTAACCGAAACGTGGATAATTGGGTTTCAGAGGTCTTCACTGTGTTTCTCAGATCAGCCTATTTCACTCACAGGTATTCACCACAACATAATGTACCGTGGCAGGATAGAGTAACATAGTCGCGGCCAATGTGTGGAGAAAAGGCTTGATTGGGTAAAGAAAGCGGAGTATTGGCACGTCGCTAGCTGTTGTGATTTGCATGCAAGGTAATACTAACAAGGTTTAAAAAAAAAAGGAAAATGGATTGAAAACCTTCTACATCAAATACCGACTTGGTCCAAATGAAATGTGAACGGAACAGAACTGCAAATCGCAAAGGTTGGGACATTCAGTGAAAAAAAAATTGTGTAGTTCACTGTCGTTCCTTCTTGTACTAGCATTTCCAGCGGCATTTTTTTTTTCAATGACAACTTTATACATAATTTAAAAGCTTTTATTTCACAGTATCATGATTACTTTATACCACGATTCGAATAATTTTTGTTATGCTTTTGCTATATTTCTCTTCCAAATCGGAAAAAAATTAAATCTTTTTTTTTTCAGAAAGGCTGATTTTTAGCCCACTCATGAATCTATCAGGCCTGAAAGACAAAAAATTTGCTTCCTTCAATTCTAGTTTCAAAATTTGCAATGCAGTATAATGCAGGCTTGGAGGGATAAAGTTGTAAATTTTCCTGAAAAGTATTAAATTTTGAACCCACTAATTTTCAACCTTCGTTAAAAATCTTGGGGAAGCTCATAAATAGCATGAATTTGTTTCCTTATAGAGGTTTTACGCGCTCAGATGCTATTTACACCGAGTTTTTCTAAAAAAAAATCAGATCAGATTCCCAAAGGTCACAAACCTTTGCATTCGTGTCATGCTGTTCTACTTCATGTAAAAAAAAGGCAGAGTTAGGGCGGAATAAAACTGGGAAAGGAAATGTGACTCATTCAGCGGCCCTGTGCACACACTGTAGACCCAGCTCTCTCGAACTGAAATAAGTTCAGGCGACGCCATCCTACAATGCTGCAAATGTTTGTGACGTTTTCAACCTTTTGATTTTCAATAGAATAGCCTTGATTGATACACGTTTGGTGCATCCCACGGTTATGATATGTTTCCTGGGCTAGTGAAGAATCTGGACGAAAAAAAATAATAACAAGAGTACAAGTACAAAACACTAGTAGGTTAATTAAATTTATGTCAATTTTCCCACTATTTAAAAAAAAAAACCTTGTTTACACCGCTACTTGTCACGAATTTGTGATTAATATTTGTTTTCTCCTTAGCTTCTATTAAATAGTAATTAAATTTTTTTTTTATAACAAATAAATTTAGTAACAAAAATTTCGGTCAAAGTCTATCAATATCGAAGCCGCTCAACAAACTTGTTTGAAGTGAACAGAAAAATGTCGATAGCGATCTGAAGAGAAAATAACTAACAAAACTGTTGTGAAATCGGTTAAACGAGTCGACCTGCGGCCGCCGGTGGCACAGGCGCACGTGTGATACACTGCCATTGATTACCAGCAGCGGTTCTGCGCCGGTCACACGGCTCTGAGTTGGATCTCGGGCAAGATACTCTGTCCCTTCAATTGAAACGTCGCAAAAAAAAAAAACTAAAAAAAAAACTGGCTGGCCTAATTCAGTTTAAAGCATCCAAGCATTTCATGAGCACCGAAAGTGCACAGCTTAATCTCTGGGAATTGGAGGGAAGATCATTGTCTCGCACCCTCTCCATAGTGCCGAACTTTAGAACCCAGAGCTAGTGATTTTTTTATAATTATATGATTTTAATGTGTAACACTAGCGATATTTAAGAAACAAGTTAACAAGAACTTAATTTGAGCAGTAAAGGAAGGTTTGTTTCGTGTGTGTGTGTGTGTGTGGAAGGGGGGGGGTTGTTTGTTTGTTTGTTGTTGTTGTTGTTTTTTTTACACGTATTTCACACCACGTACTCAACAGACCATCAATAATCAAGATCACCATCTGAACTTAGCAATCATACTGACAAAATTTTTCACTGCCTTTAACCGGCTACCAGAAATCTAAATAAGTACCATGAGGAAACATATAGAAAGAACCTTTTTCCTGGAGATTAAAGATCGCATGTGGCCAAGGTAGGATTTGAACCTCTTGCTTCGAGTGGCCGAGTGTCCGGCACTACCGCTAGACCAGGATGCTGTACATAAATCATTCATGTTCTCTGAAATCCAAGGCACTAATTATAGAAAGTATTTAGAGAAAGCCGTTTCATTTGCTTGTTTTCGTTCGTTTTGAGATAGAAACTATAATGTAAAATCAACACTGCTTTCCCGATCTGGCATGGCAATCAATGCCGTATCTCTGTCATGAAATCAGGTCTGCCTGCAAGCAATGCTGGTATAGGAATAATAGCTCTAAGATTTGCGAAAAAGCTACCGTTAGCATGGATACAATAGCAATCATTAATCATCCTAATTGAAAGGCTCATACATGACTTCAATTTAACTTCATTTCATGCTCAACTATCATAACGCCGGTTATAATTGTATCCCTGATTATAAAGTTTGATCTTTCTATTATTATCCGTGTTATCCATCTTCATCATCCTCATGACCATAATCATCATCTTTAGGTTCTTCCTCATTTTCTACTTCTTCTTATTATTATTATTATTATTATTATTATTATTATTATTATTATTATTATTATTATTATTATTATTATTATTATTATTATTATTATTATCATTATTATTATTATTATTATTATTATTATTATTATTATTATTATTATTATTATTACTATTATTATTATTATTATTATTATTATTATTATTATTATTATTAATATTATTATTATTATTAGTATTATTATTAGTATTATTATTATTATTATTATTATTATTATTATTATTATTATTATTATTATTATTATTATTATTATTGTTGTTGTTGTTGTTGTTGTTGTTGTTGTTGTTACTACTACTACTACTACTACTACTACTACTACTACTACTACTACTACTACTACTACTACTACTACTACTACTACTACTAGTGCTGCTGCTGCTGCTATTACTATTACTATTATTACTATTATTATTATTATTATTATTATTATTATTATTATTATTATTATTATTATTATTATTATTATTATTATTATTATTATTATTATTATTATTATTATTATTATTATTATTATTATTATTATTATTATTATTATTCTTGTTGTTGTTACTACTGCTGCTACTACTACTACTACTACTACTACTACTACTACTACTACTACTACTACTACTACTACTACTACAACTACTACTACTACTACTACTACTAGTGTTGTTGCTGCTGCTATTACTATTACTATTACTATTTTTATTATTCTTATTATTATTATTATTATTATTATTATTATTATTATTATTATTATTATTATTATTATTATTATTATTATTATTATTATTATTATTATTATTACTATTATTATTGTTGTTGTTGTTGTTGTTGTTACTGCTGCTGCTGCTGCTGCTGCTACTACTACTACTACTACTACTACTACTACTACTACTACTACTACTACTACTACTACTACTACTACTACTACTACTCCTAGTTGTGAAGCACCGTAAAAAAAAAAAAATAGGTAGAGTGCAGCTCCAAAAGGTACAAAACAAAACAAAACACGTGAGCTTTCGGCTTTACGCCTTTGTCACACAAAAACAAGGACACAGTGATATTCACATATATAAATTTGAAGTACAATCGATGGAAAAAAAAAAAAAAAATATATATATATATATATATATATATATATATATATATGAAAAAGGTTATAAATAGAAAAAAAAACATTATTTAACAAATATTTTATCAAAAATTGACTAAATTATTAGTTATAAAATAATGAAGAAATAAATAAATAATTAAACTCCAAATAATTTAGTAACAATAGGTAGGCCTCGCTTTTTGAATACTTTAAGCTCTACTTGTCTTCGTGATTTCAAGCATGGGTATAAACTGTTGTAAAGCCCAATTTTTTTATTTTTTTTTTTTAATCTTTTTATTACATATCTAAAACTTGAGTAAAACTTCATTTCAATGTGCTGCAGAGAAGTTTAATATCACCGATACCACGAAACCCCTGAGTACGAATCCATTTCAATATTCCAAGCAAAATCAAGTCGTTCATTCAATGAAACATTGACATAGTTATCGTGACTCGGCTTAATTACAACGTTAACATTGTCCTGTGATTACAGAAAAGATGGCAATTACTTGGAGCGGTTTTCCAAGTTCATTAATGTAATATGTATTCTTTGATTTTTCACGTTCTTTGTTTTTTCCTTCCGGAAAAAAAAACTTCAATAAACGACTTTCCTTACGTTGAACCATCCCCCAAGACGTTGTCTAATTACAGCTTTTTAATGAATAACGCCTTTTATCTGCGGAAAATGTTGAAAACGTCATTTTGTGCAACATTAATCTCTCTTTATCGATCTTCTTGTTTAGTTTTTTATCTTCAATCTCCTTGCATCTCTTTCTCTTTCAGCAATGTTCTGTCTTCATCACAAGCATAATAGCAGTATAGTTATCAAAGAACGCACTAATTATGCTCACAAACTTATCCTGTTCTGCATATTCTGCGCTCTATCCGTCTCCTGGCACTCTGAGCTGATTCGTTGGTAGTTGCTGACCCATTTCAACCAATCAATGGACCAAGTCTGAGAGTCGCTGTCGCCCTCTGCCGCTCTGGCCCACACTGTCTAGACAGTCCAACTTTCAAGGAAAAAAAACATCTTTTCTCTATTTACTATGTGTCTGGCAAATGAGCAGTGTGGCTTTTGTTGCTTTATTTTTTTAATACTCTCATCCACGTTTTTACTTCCCACTTTTCTCCAATGCTTTAGAATCAATTTGCTCAACATTTTACCTCTGTTTCTTAACTGTCAATCTCTCCATTTGCCCAAACCCCCACGGTTTCTTCCAGACCCGGTGAAGAAACTCTTTTTCTGATTAATTTATTTTTTTACCGAGCTATATGGATTAAATTTGGGCTTTTTGCTTTATCCTTACATGGAAACCAAACGAGCTACAGTTTGTGTAGCGGAAAAAGACCACGCTAGTTTTAAAACCTTACAAGTCATTTACATGCACGTAGTTTTCTGGTTTTTTTCTTCATAACCTTAGCCAATTTATTTTGCCCAATTAAAATTTTTCAAAGCTATCTTTGCAAAAATCAAACTTTTTTACGTTTTGACCCTGCATTTTAGGTAGATGTTAGTATGCTGATCTTTATCATTTGTACAGTAATTAAAAGAAATAAATGAACCCTAATCTGATAAATTATCTGCTGTTTTAGACTATCCATTTTTTTTTTCTTTAAAAGCCGAAACCATTGTTCATAGGACGAGTCGCGCGTTGAAAATGGATCATTTTTGCCCTACTGTTGTGTGAGGTTTTTCTCAACCAAACGAATGATTTACATGTAGTAACTTGTTCTGCCAGTTGAAGCTTGCTGTCCCCGCTGAGAAGTTAAACTTATTCCTTTTTAGTTTCCGTCAAGCCCAGGATAGGGTTGGTTAGATGGGAGGCTCCACCACAAGCCGATGTCTCGGCCGAAGGTCCGACACCCGCCTCCTTATTTTTAGTCCAGCACTTTATCTACTAAGCCATCTGATACTCCCAAGTCGTACGGAGTTTAGTGTCATTTCAAGAATGTATATAATTTACACAACTCAGTAACTCATACACTCTGATATTTTTTGCTCCACCACCAACATCATAATCAGCTGTATTAATACCCACCGCTTACCAGCATTACTTAGCTGTGTCAACATTGGGGAAGTATGAAGGAATAAAACCAAAATGTCTTGATGCCAGCAGCACAGTCAACTTCTTGGCTCAAGCAAAGGCAAAAAAAGGAATAACTTAACGTAACCAAAGCGATTTGTATAGATGTCAATTTGCATAAAGATGAGCGTTATTGTGTTCCAATCCTTTTTAGTGAGGTTTCTCTGTCTGAATAATGTTCCACCCCGTGGTTTTATTAAGGTATGGAGTGTGACAGGCCGTGGTCTGTGCCGTGTTACAGATTCTGTTATACAAGATCCAAATCACCCACTGTCTTCAACTCGTGGCGGAAAACGTGCCGGTCTAATTCAGCCCAAATTGTGTCCAACAATCGACTCTGTTTGTGTGGCTGGCCATAGATCCTTCACTCTAGAAATTCTTGCTGTCTCAGGAATTATCTCAGAATGTCTTATTTTAGGTGAGGGCGAATTTCAAAGGAATTTTTATTACCTCAGTCTGAGACAAGGGAAATTTCGGTGAGAGATTTGAGTGGAAATGTTTACTTCAACCACAGTGTTTCTGATAGTAACAACAACCACATTATCAATAACAATAACAATAATAAATACAAAACTCAGACAATAACAACAACAACAACAACAATAAAAACAACAACAACAACAATAAAAACAACAACAACAACAATAACAACAACAACGACAACAAAGACGGTGACAACGACAACGACATCACAAAATATGTTATGACCAGTTACAATGAACTTAGTAAAAGTCCTTACAATAAAGCTATTAAATGTTACAGGTGCTCTTACGGTATCACTGTTTCAAGAGTGTCATTAATTTTTGAATCCGAAAGTAGTTTTACTTATTGGCTACATTAAAAAGTATTTTTAAACAAGGACTCGAATTTTCCAACGAAAAAAAAAGACAAAAGATATAAAAAGGTGATTATTTTAGATGACACCGAAAGTTTCAGTTTGTTTGAACCTGGCACTGGGCCGGGTATTATCTTAAAGGTGAAAGGGCAAGATTACGAAGCTTCTCGAACTTTTCTTGTCTTCATTTTTTATTGTTTTGCAAAAATGCTTTCATCTTATCAGTTTGTTATTGCCATAACATATACCAACTTTTGAAGGAGATACAGAGTCATAAAGCCCATTTGTGTGTAACTAAAACATTTTCACTCTAAAAACCTCAAAAAGTCAAAGCGAATAAGCAAAGTTTTCATAATCGACTGTGTGGTAAACAAAATACTTTTTAAAGTGTCAAAATATAAAGACTCTTAAAGAAAACAAAAGTTTCCCGTTCCTTTTTTTCTCATGCAAGTTTCAAATGCGTGATTCGTATGGGAGAAAAGTTAAATGACAGGTGATAAATTGGGTCATTTTGGAGAACGTGTACTTGTCAAGTGAAGAAGTTCACGCGAACTGCAGGTTGGGAATCGGTGCGTATCCCAGTTTTGCTCCACCTCGGCCGCCGGAAGGTGTGTCGGAGGATGTAATTAACACGTCACTCATCGTCCTTGGATAGGATGCATATATCGAGAACTGTCACTCTTCGACCCAGAATATTCCATCCATCAAAGCTACAACATCGTAAATTGCTCTCTGTAGTAAAATTTGTAAGAATGGCCCAAAAGCTTAAAAGTAGCTGATTAAAACTGTCCTCACAACTTGCACTTTCACTTTGGTTTGACGACCACCGCCTCTGTAGGTGTGTTTGTGTGTGTAAAAAAAGGGGGGAGGGGGGAGGGGAGGAGAGAGGGGGAAGGGGGAAGCTTCTAGCCTTCTCAATCTACATCAAATTAGTGTTGACAGCAATATCAGATCGAAATAAGCCGATTATCACATTTCCTCCCCCTTTCCGTTTCTCTTCTTTGTTTTCTCTAATCAGAACAATATATCTTATTGGTCTACCCCATTACTCCCACAGCCTTTCTCTCAAAAAATAAAATGGAAGAGGAGTGAAGGGAGAGAAAGAGAGAGAGAGAGAGAGAGAGAGAGAGAGAGAGAGAGAGAGATATGTGGGGGATGAGGAAGAGGGACCATGTTTTAGTTGTTTCTGGAGGCCATGCACAGAAGATTTCACAATGATGGTCCTATCTGAATTAGATTACTGGCTGGCTTTTAAAAGCTATCATTTACATATTGTTGTTTTTCATTTTTAACCAGCTAAAATCAAGGCCTTTATTCAAATTATTTTATATAACGTTTAAAAGAAGGAATATTACGTAAAGAGGCATGCGTGCCGTCTTTGTAAAGAATTTTGTATTCATGAATAAATTAATAACGCAGTTTTCAGGCGCTCCGCGGTGTGTGGGGTAGGGCTGAGGAGATAGAATTTATGAAAATGAAAATTATGTTGTGCTCAAATACAAAGTTTGACGCCTTAGTTATAAATATATAAGAGAAATAAAATTAATTCTTTACAAATTAAAAAAAAAAAAAACCGAGAAAGATAAACGTGTTTTACATAACGCGGCGCTGGTTGGTTCATGAGTTTTTTTTCAGCGGGAAATCCGTCACGTGTAAGCAAACCATAAAGGCTCTTAATGAACGGAGGCGAAAGAGATGTAAACGTAATTATAATGACAAAAGACTTGCGTTTTAGTCTGCAATATTTGTGCATTACAAAGGTTTTCTCCTCAGAATTGTATTTCTTGATATTTTCTTCAATGTATGTGAACGAAGTGAAATGTTTGAGACTTGCTAACTTAGTTTTCATGGCACTTGAAAATAGTGGAGTGTGTAAAATGCCATATTAGAGCTGACACATCATTGTCAAAACGCTCAAAACCCTTAACAATCGAGTAGTCTATGTGCCCAGATTTGCATATCTCCACTAATGGTCTAATATTATTAGATGATATTTTGGTGAGGGGAGCTCAGCAATATTTGACATGAAGTGCTCTAGATTGTGGGGAAGAGGTCAAAGTTTAAAGAGTGTGCGCCTGTTATTAATGGGGTTATTCTCTTTGTTACTCCCCCCCGACCATTAATGGGGTCTTAACTATTATCACTGTTATTCAAGAAATGAGATAATCAGCCGAGCGATGGTGAGACAAGAGACCCACAGAGAGCGTAGGTTTCAGTACAAGTTAAGTACACGGTTTATCTTACATCGTTTGACCGGCCGTTCCTGTGGGTCACCTTTGTTTTGACAGGCCACTAGTGTTAAGGGGACTGAGGGCTTGTGCTAATAGGTTTGCCATATAAAACAATAGTTTCTTTCTTTACCAAACAACATGTCTTCGCTTACTCAATAAGGAGGAGGTCGCAGAGGAGGAAAAGAAAAGGCAAAAAGTGAACAGGAAAGGGAAAAGAAAGTGTCAGGGTGTGAAATAATCCTTGCTTGAAACTCAAGTCAAATATAGCTCTGTGTGCGCAAAGATGGGGGATTATGGTAATTTATATAGCTGCATTAAGAACAATTGTGATGCAATTTCGCTCAGTAACGTGTCAACAGTAAATATTGCTTCAATAGAAACAGTCAACATCAAATAATTAATTATTAACACGCTTTTCCCATCTGTCACAGCTAACAGTCGCCAATGCTGCGTGTCAACCTGTTGGGTCATCAGAAATTCTGACGCATTTGATTTGCATACCTATTTTTGAGACGAGACTATTTATAGTTCTAAGGTCACTTTGTGGTGCCCATCCCGCCGGTCCTACCTAGACCCACTACTGCCTAGATCTGTGGCTTGCAGTGCTGTGGTGTGCATTAAGTCAGGGGAGATTGTACAGATAAATGCAAATTAGAGCCCATCAACATTACTCTTTTTGACAATTAGAAGCTTGAGCAAGACGTCCATTATACTTTTTTTTTTGTTGAATAACTTTATTGCTTATCATTTGAAATGGTTTATGTAATTTTTTCCCCTTGAGTTAGCGCACCTTTCAGCATTGGTATTACCGTACCCACTGTGTTGTTGAATGGTTTAGATTTAAGGGGGTAAGCTTGATGAGGCAGCGAGACTAAAAAGATCCATCATGCCATTATTGTGTCTAAATGGATCTCTCTCTTTTCACTCCTTCGCTTCTCATCAGCGACAGAAATAAACTAAAAAAATAACAAGAAACTGCTCGTTCTCAGTCCACTCTGCAATCACCGATCAAAAGCAACAGAAAAAATGGATGCGCCTTCGTCTTTCACCTCACAGCTTTGTCGAGGGTAAAGATGGATGGCAAAGATGACGGTCTGCCTTTATCCGATTTGAAACTGACTTGGTTGGAGTTACAGCCTCAAGCTTTTGAATACTTCCATAGAAGAGGAAATATATTTTCTCCTCTAATGGCTTTCACCATAATGAGTATGTCGTCCACAAGAGTACCAAGAAACAGATCCCACTACTAGCCATAAAAATGGTAACGCACTGCGCTGTGTACATGGAATACAAATATTGTTCAATTTCCAAGTCATAGCCTTCATGCACTGATCACGTTTTCTTTCATATGTTGATGGAGAAATCTGCCTTTTCTTCTGCTTTCCCATATCTGTTATTGGTAGAAGAATCGAAATTTGCTTAAAGTAACGAAGAAAATTCGCACCTTCCTTTTCTGTAGTTAGTTGTCCTAAATCTCTTAGATCTGGTTTTAAAAGTACAGAAGACAGTCAATAGCTCACCCACACGGATTAGAGAGGGTGAAATAACTTTTGCTCTAAGGACAAATAGGTCATATCTTTATACTGAGCGCTCGTATTTGGAAATAATAACTCTTCCGTTATCATCATGTATTGTTATCTTCATCAATATCTCTTCCCTGCCTTGGATTGGCCGCGCCTATAGACACGTCACAACCTCCTAGCCCTCCCACCACCACCTGCCAATGGAGTGGGCGATACTGGGCGCCAATAGCTCAGTCGGCAGATTGTTGGCCCGATAACTAAAGCGTCCTGGGGTTGATCATCGGCAGAGGCAGATCCTTGCTAACCAGCCCTGTCTTTAGCTTGACTGAACGCCGATCGTCGCCGTGTTTGATTCTCCTCGAAATCAATGCGATATCGAACTAATAAAAGAACTTTGTCGGTGGCACAGTTATAATGTTCAAACTTGATCTGACTGAGTGTTTCGAAGACTTAGTTCCGCCTACCACTTTACATTTCTTTTCCTTTCATGCTTTTTGTACAATTTTATGTAATTTTATATCTCCTTTGTATTCCCAACACTGACTTCCCATTTTTTGTCCTCTTCACAACAGCTGTTTATAGGTTTTCTGGTCTATTATATTTGCCATCTATCAAGTTCTCTTTATGTGTGGCAGCCTGCCAATTTCGCCCAGGTTGTGGGTGCATTATTTCCATGTCCTACATTCTGGTAACCTTGCGTTTGGCCACATTTACTGGACACGCTATATGGTCGTGCTCGCTGGTCAGCCCGGGATAATGGTCATATTAAGTGACCTCACTCTCTTGTCCACACGTGACGTATAGAATGATCTGAACCGATGACCCCTTCGTCTAATCTGATTGGCTTTCTTTGGAGGTTATCCCACGCCCACAACTGTCAGTAATTACGTCGGAAATGATGTACCTGTGGTGTGATCCTTTAAGCTTTAAAGTGGCCGATTCAATGGGTTATTTCTGTGATGGCGTCTTCTCATAGCCTTTTGAATGACGTGTTTTCAAGCATATGTTTTGCTTTAAAGCGATGCTGTACGAGCAGTATTTCTGAATTTAGATTTTGAGCTTGCTATCTTTACAGCAACCTAATATCAAGAGTTAGAGAAAGGTGGTGGGAGGGTGCTGAAACAGACATACAGAGAGGCAGATGTAGACGTTGAGAGTGTATTAGAAGGACAGAACTCTGCAAGTTTTAGAAAAGACGAGCATTCAAAATGAGCCCAATATTAATTTTAAACAATCATGACTTTTTTTTATGTTTCTATCATTAGTATAAAGTAATGCAGTCATACTTGGACAAATTTTCTTATCTTACTATCAAATGTAAAGCAAGGGTTGGTTTTGATTTTTTTTTTTTACATTTTTCCTTGGACAAGATAAGCAAAACAAAGACAGACAATTATCAGTTGACAATACCTCTATCTATGAAAACGTGAACTTTGCAAACCTTTGTGGTAACATTTGCAAGGAAGGTCGATCAGCTTAGTAGCAACGTATATTAAAACTGTTCTCGCAACTTGTTTAGTAAGCTGAGCGCCACCTGGTTAGGGAGAGAGGAGCTATCAGCTGAGCGAGCCTCTCAAGTTACAACCACTGATGACTGAAATATCACTTTTATCAGATCGAAATTTTTAAACCTGTTGTCATTTTAATTCCCCCCACCCTCCATACCCATCCCCACCCCTGCCTTTCCTTTTTCCGTCCTATTCCTGCCTTCACCAGATAAAAATACAGACGTTTCTCCCATGACTTTGGATTCATAATTTTTGTCTTTGCTTTTTTAAGTTTTTGACATTCCAGCTCTGTCTCGACACACAACTCTCTCTCTCTCTCTCTCTCTCTCTCTCTCTCTCTCTCTCTCTCTCTCTCTCTCTCTCTCTCTCTCTCTCTCTCTCTCTCTCTCTCTCTCTCTCTCTCTCTCTCTCTCTCTCTCTCTCTTTCTCTTTCTCTGTTTATTTGTCTGCCTCTGTCTGTATGTCTCTGTCTCTGTTTATTTGTCTGCCTCCAAAGGTGTCGCTTGTCCTCCGCTCTCTTCGGGTATGACTGAGGTGTGTCTTATCAATTATTCCAACTTAAACTACATACATACATACACACACACATATATATATATATATATATATATATATATATATATATATATATTTCAAATATCCTAAACCAAACTTTTGAATGCATATCATTAGCAACTATAAGTTTTTTCAGGGCAGGGGGTAAAAGTTTTCAGTATTTTGTAAACCCTGTTTTAACCCAGAATTTGAAAAAGAAATATCTAAGCAATAAATTGCCTGTTGAGGATGATTTATGATAGTAATAGTGTGTCTAGACGTGGGTCCTAGTGAGATCTTAACAGTCCGCAGAATTGTTCGCAGTGGCAAAATAGTCAATACTGTGCATGTATGTATATGGGAAAAATGTGTGTGTAGGTATAATGTGTGTTGAATGTGTGGACCGCAGATTGGGTCGACATTGCAAGACTATAGGCCATAGGACTATAATTCATCAAAGCGACGGCGTTGTTATTTCACTATCAATTATAATACGAAGTCTTTCTTGCTTAGATCTTGGAAAGAAGTGCTGATTTACCTTTTCTAGCTTTTTTGTATGTTTGTTTTTAGATTCCACGGTTACTTTACGTCCACTGTTCTTAATTTCGATGCTTAAGGTCGGAAACAACTTGTAAAAGTAGGCAAAATAAAAAAGATATCGAATTATGGGGTGTTTGGAGTCAAAATTTTAGTATAATTTATATTTGTTCACCTTCTTAATATGTCAAATATTTCAATACTTTTTCAGTTTTATTTTTGGCTACCTCTCCTTCGGACTTTGACACAATCTTGCCTTAGCATGTTTCGGGATTAAAAAAAGCTTTATAATCTACTCGCATTGAGCTCTACAGACTCAGAGCTATGCACTCTGGTGATGGTTATGTGAAACTAGTGTCATGATAACACCAAGTGTCTCTTGAAATTTCTTTTTTGACTTATTATTGTTGTTTTAGAGTCGGTTATAAGGATGAAAATTTTCTGATCAGTCAACTATTTGGTTTATTTCTTTGTCATTTTGTTTTCTTTTTTTCCAAAGTTTTTGCCTTAATTTCCCCCGCCGGAACTAACACTCGTAATTTTTCTATATATAATGTTTTCTTAATATTATGCGTGTTCCTCTTTTCAAAAGCAAAAATGAATAAATTGATAGGCAAATTGAAGCCTTTTAAATAAATAAGATCGTAACGCCCTACTTTTTTAATGTCAGCGTATTTCAGTACTTAAATCTTTTATTAATGATTCTGGATCGCAGCGTATACATAATGAATAAGTTCATAGACAAATTCAAACATTTAAAACAAGTTAAAAGGTTATGCCCTACATTGCTATGTATGACTGTGTATTTCAATATTTTAATCTTTTTGAGAGTGATACTCGATCAAACAATATATAATGAAAAAGTTGATAGACAAATCGAAGTATTTATAAGTTAGAGGATAATGGCCTTCATTTCTATGACTCTTTATTTTGATATTTTAATCTTTGGAAGGATGAGACAAGCTCACAAAGAATACATAATGAAGGGGATACAAGATGAACTGCGCCAATACATTATTCTGTTGACATTTTTTTTCACTTAGTTGTCCCAGCTGAGTGGGTGGGGAAAGAACGAAGGCAACAGCTTGGCCTTGAAACAATTAAGCTTCTCCTGTAGCACAGGTGTTTTTCGCTTGACTCAGCTCTAATATGGACAACACGAGAGTGTTGGGGAGAAGCAACAGGTTCAGATTAAAACATGATAAAACGAAGACGTTTATTGATCGTTTCAGCATGTTTTGATACCCAAAGCAGTTATCTCACCATTTTAGCTTTGTTGCATATATCCGTAGCATTGATCATAAGATGTAGAATTGCTTTTAATGTATTGAAAACTGTAACTCTCGGTTTGGGCATATTTTGGTGACAGTGAAAGCATGGTAGGGATGTATGTAGCAAATAGAGAGTCACAGTAATGGCAATGATCAAATGGTAAAAAGTTTTCACCTGATAATTAATCTAAAGTTATAGTTCGATTATTACATAATGTGAGGCGGAAATCAAGAGAGGGTCATAAATGTTTGGACGTTAATTGTTTAATTTTGTAGACCAAAGATTTTTGCGAAAAACAAAATATTTTTATCTCACTTTTTTTGCCTTTGTTACTCTGTATAAATGTTTGCATTATGTGTGCGGGCGTGTGTCTTTGGATCTATTCAGGAAGAGTATTGATTGGCTCAGGTGAATATTAGGATGATCGGAAAATAATTATGCAGAGAGAGCAAAATGCAATCTAACCTGTGGCAACTGAACTTTTTGCTTAAGTATGTCTTTAAAAGGGAGGAGAGATGGGAGGGTTCATCAGACTGCTAGTGAGAGTCATTGAGAGAGTGAAAGAGAGAGAGAGAGAGAGAGAGAGAGAGAGTGAGTGAGTAAGAGAGAGAGAGAGAATAAATTCTTTTGATGTTAGATCAGTGAAAGCGTGATGTAAAGCATTATGATAATATCATAATTATAATTATTAAAAACAACAATTTTTGTGTCTCTCAATGTGTGTCTGTGTGTGATTATTGTGTTAAGTGAGGGCTGTTTTGGTTAGATTTCACGACATGGTTTGAGTAGCGGGCTAGTTTGAGCAGATGTTGATGACACATCAGATCTAGTAGAAGTTTGTGAGCAGGCAATCGTGAAAGCTTTAATAGGTTGTACTATTGATCCACTGGTGTCAGCAGTTTCTTTGGTCATGAAGTCCTAAAGCAACCCTCAAACAACAAAGGAATCATGATTTTGGGCCAATCAGAGGCATTATGGGTGTCCAGTAGGATTCATGTAATAAAAATTCAGCCTGTCAAGAACTGAATTTATGTTAAAAAAAAATGAATAGATTTCAATTTAGGCGGTCGCGGGACAGGCCAACCCCCTTAATTTGAGCATATCCCTCTAGAGCGCGAATGGTCTGTATAAGAAACTTAGAATTATTCTGCTCTCGATTGGACGCTGCATGCGTGTAAGTGAAAATTTTCTCTCTTACCTAATTCTGCTAAAGGGGTTTGTGCAAATAGATCATTTTAACTAATGTAAGGTTGTCTGTTTTAATTGGGTTGTTTTGTTGTTTTTTTTTGTTGTTGTTGTTGTTTTGTTTTGTTTTGTTTGTTTGTTTGTTTGTTTTTTGGGGGGAGTTTTTTTTTTTTTTTTTTTTTTTTTTTTTGAGGGGGGGAGGGGGATTTCATTTTTATTTCTACTTGCTGACTAGCTTGTGATGAAATCTTGTCGATTATGATTAATAGAGATAGGATAATGAAAATACTAACTTTACTTTTTTTTTTCTTTTGTTTTGTAGGGAAATGAGGCTTCAGAAACAGGTAAAAAACATTTTTGAAGGCAATATTGCAGCAAAATGTATATATATATAAATATATATAATTAAAAAAGTGAAAATATAGCCAAGATGGATACTATTTCAGTAGCCAAACAAAACACGGAGTGTGTGCGACTTGATGAACGCTCAAATGTTCCGGAGAAATCTGAAACCTTCGTCAAGAAAACAACTTGTAATAATTGGGAACAAAGTCTGACCGTGAGAAAACTGGATTTGATATGACTTTTCTTTCAAATTATCATGCGGTAATAATAGTTTTTATTGCTCATAAATGAGGAATAAGTCAAACTAATAAAGCAGACCATAGTTTTGAGCGAGTTTTGGCCCAATGACTGGTGTGCCTGGTGATAGTTGACACTACATAATTATAACCGATTTTTATATGTGACCATTCGGTACAGCATACGTTGTACCTGCATATCTCAAGCAGGAATCACCAAACCCTTTTGCCCTCCAAGATTGCATAAAATAAGTTCTTTGTACTCGGAAATAGCGTTAGGTATGAGCCATTCGCCAGCAATGAACCATGGGTCAATATACAGCTATACTATTGCTCAACAAGGCAAGTATCAACAGCCTCGATTAGAGCTTATGAAAGCAATGTACAATTGAATACTTCTCAAAACATACTTTGGTCCTCATTCTCTGCGCATGCCTGTATTGACAAGGATAACTAAGGGCTACAGTATCGAGTCCTCGCCACATCAATCAGTGTGACAAGCGTCCGTAGTACTGCAGTCACTGGAATTGGAGACATTCCTAAAATAATGCAAGTTGCCGAAATGATGGAAACTGCACATAAGAAGTGTTTAATAGCCTAAACCATAAGCAGTAAGGCCTAGGGTTTTGATGGAATACAACAACAAAACAGTGTCGTAACCATGGTACGCTCGTAAAACTGGTTATGTCGAAAACAAAGTCAATATTTGAAGGCAATATTGTGCTTCACTAGAACTAGAGATCTCAGTTAGTCATGCAAGCAGGTAGGACCACCGACCAATCAACGATAAAATAGTATAATTAGTTAGAGGACTGAGCGCTCAAAGTCTGATATATCTAATCTGGGTCTCAGCCTGACGGATGGTCGCACGCGACGCTCACGAGTTGCAGGACTGTAGGAGCGCTACAAGTGAATCACATTACAGGACTCGTGTGGTTTACATTTGGTGACCATGACATGATAACAGGAAGGCTATCAGTATCCGCCAGCTTGTCACAGACATATGACTAGGCGCTTACCTAAAAACGTTTGTGAGAGAAGATAGACGTGGCCTGCTGTAACATATTTCTGGAACAAGGCTTACAATACTAATTTGTATCGAATAAAATTCGACCTGAAGAGAATCTTTTTTAAGCACTCGACTTTCGGCTCACTTTGAATGATGAAATTTGCTAAGGATGGCCTGTCACTTCAAGACCCAAGCAATTCTGGCTTGCCTCGTAGCGATCACGATCTACTGTTGTCAAAGCCAGTCATATAATTATGCTCACCTGAAAGTGTGATTGATTTTATAGCTTATGCAATGTGTCATACGTTATCTCAAACACTGAGGGAAGAATAAATGTACAAAAAAATTGTACGTCTTTTTTTCTGTAAGCTGTTAATGTTTAATGTAGACTGGGATATAAGACTGCACTGTATTTGGCACCTGTTCTACGTGTCCTGTTCCAGTGACTTCAGTATGTCGTGCGTGTGGCAACGTGATTAATGTGCCGAGCTCACTATTGCTCTCCTCGCAGTTTGGATAATTGAAATCTGTTCATTTTATAGATGGTGATCACATAGCCGTTGGGGATAACGATAATAATAAAGATAATAATGATCATCACAATAATGAGAAGAAGAAGAAGAAGAAGAAGAAGAAGAAGAAGAAGAAGAAGAAGAAGAAGAAGAAGAAGAAGAAGAAGATACTAATAATAATAATAATAATAATAATAATAATAATAATAATAATAATAATAATAATAATAATAATAATAATAATAATAATAACGATGATGATGATGATGATGATGAGATAGTAATAACAATAATTATAAAATAATAATAATAATAATAATAATAATAATAATAATAATAATAATAATAATAATAATAATAATAATAATAATAATAATAATAATAATAATAATAATGATGATGATGATGATGATGATGATGATGATGATGATGAGATAGTAATAACAATAATTATAAAATAATAATAATAATAATAATAATAATAATAATAATAATAATAATAATAATAATAATAATAATAATAATAATAATAATAATAATAATTATGACCTTTTTTCTCTGAATCGTGTCAAGAGGGTGTACGTGCCGCATTTTTTTACGCTTTTGTAATGCGACTTGTTACCATTTCGTTCTCACTGTCGTTGGTCACAGCCGATAAGGCTGTGGACTAAGCTCAGCTAATACTTAACTCGAAGCCTCGTAACCTTTCCCTGATCTCAAGTGATAGAAGGACGCCAAAAGTCTGTCATGTTTTAATGCTATTTTTTTAGACAATTGTTGCGAAATGAAAATTAGAAAACTTACCATGTTGACTTGGTTCGAAATATTGATTAAAGAGCTCATTAATATGATTTTTATGATGATTATTATCAATGTTATTATTATTATTGTTATTATTATTATTATTATTATTATTATTATTATTATTAGTAGTAGTAGTAGTAGTAGTAGTAGTAGTAGTAGTAGTAGTAGTAGTAGTAGTAGTAGTAGTAGTAGTAGTAGTAGTAGTAGTAGTATTACTGTTGTTGTTGTTGTTGTTGTTGTTGTTGTTGTTGTTGTTCTTGTTGTTGTTGTTGTTGTTATTGTTTAATCTCATGTGAGTAGTACACCTTGTGGTACACCTTTACAGTTAATGAAAATTTTAAAGAGTGAGGAGATAATACTTGGTGTCCGTCGCTTGGTTTATTGCATTCACAGAGGACCGTGACTGATACACAACAAAACCACGTGAGAATAAAAGAGAATAGCTGATTTAGTAAAGGACCAATGGCGTGGAAGAAGAAAACAGTGCAAGAGAAAAATACTGAATGCGAAATTGATCAGTAGAAATCCAATCCATGATTATATTCTGTGCGCATATATGTGGGGATAGAAAAGAAAGCCTACTTAGCAAGGAATGAGAATGGGTTGAGACGATAAATATCATGAAATCAGGAACAATAAAATGGGTTAATCACCCACATTACTTTAATTCAATGATTATAGTGACTTTTGTTTTGTTTTGTTTTTTCATCCAGAAAATTAACTGTACTTAATCATTTGGTTTGACTATTTTATGGCGAGAGAAGGGTCCTAAAATAAAAAAAAAGAAACGAAAACTCAGCGCATTGTCCCAAAAAACACAAAAAAGCGGACGTCCTCTAGATGTGAACTGTACCAAAACATGAAAAATTGATGGATGGCACCGCTAATGTCTGTTTCTGAAACATGCGAAATCTTTACCGACATTAACTCTATGGAATATCGATTTTTTGCTGGTTCGTTGTGATAACTGAAGTACTTAAATACCAGCAATCATGCTTCAGACCAACGGTATATATTATGATATGGAACTTGCAGGTCACTGAGTACAACATTATCATAATCCTCACTTAAATAAGGTTTCAAGGACTGTTTGGGTGAGATCATGCGGGGTCAAAATTCCCTGAGCCCAAGGTCAACGTTGCAGGATATCAATAATGACACTTCTGGTGCCAGCTGTTGCTGCTACTAGTATGGTATGCTGTCAGTTCCAGCCAGGGAGCCTGGGGGCCAGGGAGCAGGGGAGCGAGGTCTCCTCAGTACATATATACCAAGATCTACGTGGTTACAAGCTGGGTCGACTCAGGCCAAGCCTCTTAGTGAAATCGAACGACCGGTTTCAACCCACTGGAACTCTTGTGTCTATTACCCATTTGGACTTAAATAATAAAAACTTGGGGTACAATGATATAGAAAGAACGCTTCTCTTTCAACTTCTCTCTCACTCTCTCTCTCTCTCTCTCTCTCTCTCTCTCTCTCTCTCTCTCTCTCTCTCTCTCTCTCTCTCTCTCTCTCTCTCTCTCTCTCTCTCTCTCTCTCTCTCTCTCTCTCTCTCTCTCTCTCTCTCTCTCTCTCTCTCTCTCTCTCTCTCTCTCTCTCTCTCTCTCTCTCTCTCTCTCTTTCATTCTCCCCTATCTTGTCGCTCGCAATATTTTTCCCTCCTATTTATTTGATTGAAGAAACCCTCTGTCTCTCTCTCTCTCTCTCTCTCTTTTTTTTTTTTTTTTTTGGTCTGTTTCAATATAACCATACAGATTTAGACACGGATATACATATACTATTTATCTATCTATACCTAATCATCAATCACTCTCCCCTCCCTTCTATCTCTGAGCCTGCGTTTGTTTCACCACTCTCCTAAATTCGTCTCAGGAATTGACGATAGACTCTCTGCTGTAATAAAATGGAATAAAATTTTATTGTTGTTTGTAATAGCCATAAAGGTACAAAGGAAAGAGCTGAACTAATCCCACTGAGACAGGGAGCGTTGTCTGCCCAGAGCATGACCTCCATCGACTGCGGCCGTCTATTGTTACTTTGTGCAACAACTGACCTCTTCGTTCACCTGGAAAACAGGAAGAGGAGGTGACCGCAAACCTGACACTTCGGCGATTGTCCAGGCATTCGAGAGGTCACTCAGGGGTAGAGGAAAAATGTCGAACAAAAATAGCAATCAGCTGCTCAGTGCAGAGAACGATGTAGGTCAAAGGTGTCGAAAACTGAGAGATAGTAATATCTTGCGCGTGTCTTCAAAGCATCATCCACATTAATGATTGAATAACTTCAATGTACTGAAAGTTAGCAGTTAGGAGTGCTCTAGACCGTCATAAATCATCAACTTAAGTCAGCTTAAGAAACGCGAATTTCCTAGACCAGAAACCAGCCAAAACTTAGCCTTGGGCTTGATTTGTTGGCCACGGCCGAGGACAAGATCAAGAGCTTTTGCTACGCTTCGGCCAGTCTGATTTGGAAGGCAGCCCAGATCTAAATCCAGGTGTAACCTGACCAAGACCCTAGAAACTTTCCGCGAATTTCTCCAATCGATGTGTATAGCATTTGCTGATGCGAGTGTGAGTGCGATCCAGTGTGTGTGTGTGTGTCTAAGAGAGCCGGGTGGGTTACTGGTCTGAAAAGCCTGGTTGTTGCACTGCTGCAGAATGCTGCTATAGTCTGTATCATATGGTGTGGATTAATCGTTTTTGATCACTGTTACTGCAATAAGATTATTTTAAAGATAACAATACTTTACAAGCTAAACTATACGGGCATGGCCAAAAAAAAAAAGTCAATTTGGGAACTACATGTCTCAAAGCACTTGGCTTTTTTTCAACAAATTTTTACAAAAGGATGTTTTTTACCACAAAAACTGTTGGCACTCATTCAAAACTTATGTATGTGTATATGTAGTGTTATAACAGAGAGAGAGAGAGAGAGAGAGGGGGGGGGGTGGACGAAAGGAGAAAGAGATAGACAGACAGTAGGTATGGGTAGATATTTTATACGGATGCTCGGTGAAGAAAATGGTAACAAAAGAGAGAACAGAGCTGACTATGTTAGAAATTGGTATGCAGAGAAAACGGCCCCCCTCTGTACGGCATAATAATACTAGCTTGATGTTTAAGTTAGATGAACTACAAAAGGGTGTGGTCTAAGGTTTTCCACGAGCACAGTCACTGGTAATGCATCCCTACTATCTACGTCGTGTTATAGACTGTCAAGTTTACTAGTGCAGGCGATATAGTTACGGAAAGGTCGAGAGTGCTGTTGAGTGTTAATAGACAAAACTACTAGATATAAGGCTTTTTTCTCTTAACTTTTTTTTTTAATTCTAATCCTATATATAAGCCATTCAGGTTTGTTGGATGAGTATCACCAGTTTGACGTCAGCACACAATCTAGACCACTGGAAACACCTGTAACACCTGCGAGACAGGGACACGCCTTGAAAGAGGCCGCCAGCATGTCGGATCGGCTATGGGACAGGTACACGCTTTGAAAGAGCCCTCTCGCATGTCTGATCAGTTGAGGGACCGATACACGCCTTGAAAGATGCTCCAGCATTTTGGGTCAGTTGAGGGACAGGTATACGCCTTGAAAGGAGCCTCCAGCATGTCGGATCAGCTGCGGGACAGGTACGCGCTTTGAAAGGAGCCTCCAGCATGTCGGATCAGCTGAGGGACAGGTACACGCCTTCAAAGAGGCCTCTAGCATGTCTGATCAGTTGAGGGACAGGTACACGCTTTGAAAGAGCCCTCTCGTATGTCTGATCAGTTGAGGGACAGATACACGCCTTGAAAGATGCTCCAGCATTTTGGGTCAGTTGAGGGACAGGTACACGCCTTGAAAGAGGCCTCCAGCATGTCGGATCGGCTGTGGGACAGGGGCGCCTTGAAAGAGATCTCCAGCATGTCAGATCGGCTGCGGCACAGGGGTGCCTTGAAAGAGGCCTCCAGCATGTCGGATCGGCTGTGGGACAGGTACGCCTTGAAAGAGGTCTCCAGCATGTCGGATCGGCTGTGAGACAGGTACGCCTTGGAAGAGATCTCCAGCATGTCAGATCGGCTGTGGGACAGGGGCGCCTTGCAAGAGATCTCCAGCATGTCAGATCGGCTCTGGGACAGGGGCGCCTTGCAAGAGATCTCCAGCATGTCGGATCAGCTGCGGGACAGTGACACGCCTTGAAATGGGCCTCTAACATGTCGGATCACCTGAGAGAACCGCGTTTTGTTACTCAATAGCTTATCTTCAATACTCAAGAGTCTGTTTTATTTAGTTTTCAATTATTATGTTCGCCGCCGTGTCCTGCTTGAACTCTCATTTAGAAATTGAGTAGTCGTACACAGAGATATGGAAATATAAATATAATCATTATTGACCGCTATCAATATTTTATAAATTCTGTCAAAAAACCGGTAAGCTTCTTATAATTAAAATATTTTAAAAATTACATTGTACATAATATGTCGTTTTTTTGCCAAGATTCCGTGTACTGAGAGAGAAATTTGACAAGGTTACTGTTAGAATGATATATTATTATACAGACATATTTAAACTTACTTTTTTTAACTCAATAAACATAATTAACTTCTAAGCTTGCAGACTTTTCTCTGTGTTTGAGAATTTGCAAGCTTCCCAGAAGAACCGTTGTATATTTATGTAAAAAAAAAAAAAAAAAAGCGATTCTGACCTTTGGCGAAAATGCTGTTGATTGTGGTTAATGTGTTACATATAATAAATGATAAATGAACTACCTCAAGCATACTAATACTAACGTCTAAGATTTCTTTCCTTGTTGCCATGGTAACACCAACGCCTTGCATTCCCATAGAAACAACTTGCAAAATATTTGTGCCAGGAAAGGTTGTTTTCAGGGTGGATAAATTGTTCGAACTCTTTAGATATATGAGAGTCAATACAGTGAGTGTCTAGCATTGGATCTGACATCATGAATAAGTAAAACCTCTTGTAATAAATTTATCACATTGAGCTACTTTATCCATTAAATGATTCTAACAATTATGAAGTAGACAACATTGAAGTCTCTTCTCTGAAACAAAGCCCGTCAGAATTGACCTCACGATGTACAGTACAAAGCAATATATGTTTGTAGTTTTCTACATGACTTCCGACTCTTGCCGGCTGCCAGGTCAGAAGGCCGGTTTGGACAATGGCCAGCTTGTTCTGTCCGTCCTGCAGGCCAGAGGCTCCTGGCTGTTGCAGCCTAACACGCGTTGTGCAGGCGAGACAGAGCAGAAAGTGTTGTAATCATAATACTTGGGCATTATTCGTGTACATAATTCTGGATAAAAAAAACTCTGTTTCTCTACATATAATGTTTGCCTATTAGTCTTTATTTACGCCAATTATCTGTGTATTTCTCTCTGTTGCTCTCTCTCTCTCTCTCTCTCTCTCTCTCTCTCTCTCTCTCTCTCTCTCTCTCTCTCTCTCTCTCTCTCTCTCTCTCTCTCTTTCTCTCTCTGTCTCTCTCTGTATATATCTTTCTATCTATCTGTCTTTTGCTCTCTTTCTCTCTTGCTCAAGAAAAAGCACCACGTAATTACCAGTGTGTATTTAGATTATAAGCTTTTTCTGATGACAATTAATTATAATAGCCAAAAATAAAAGTGAAAACAAGATGTTTCTTAACCTCGCATAGGAACCACAATTATATATAATTGTTTACACTAGATAAAACTTAATTGATTCCTTTAATTGATCTTGCTAATTAAAGCAGCGTTTCCTGATTATGTTTATTGTTAACAGTTCAAGGCATTCGTCAACATAAAATATCTCTCTCACACACACACAAACTAACACACATACTCACACAATCTCTAGCTCCTGGGTCAATACTGAACCATCGGAAAACCATTCTCGGTGCTAATTGCAGTGTAAGGTCAAGGACAACCCTCTTGCCGTGACTGACCAGTCTTATTTATTCATGACTACTAAACTTCTTGGACCTGAACGTGCCAATGACCGCAGCAGAAACTTGTAGTAAGGCAACGGGACCTTAATATGTTGGTAGATGTCATTTGAAGTTTTCAAGGAATTATTGTGGAAACCGTGTAAATTTAGGATTATTTAGCTCGGTTATTCAGGATTAAATATCTCTCTCTCTCTCTCTCTCTCTCTCTCTCTCTCTCTCTCTCTCTCTCTCTCTCTCTCTCTCTCTCTCTCTCTCTCTCTCTCTCTCTCTCTCTCTCTCTCTCTCTCTCTCTCTCTCTCTCTCTCTCTCTCTCTCTCTCTCTCTTTTCCTTCTTTATTATCTTGTAAAACCATATTTTCTTACCTCACGCAGCTAATAAGTATCCTTAATAGATAGATACCTTATTCTGCCTTATATGCTCAATTCTATGTTTTGAAAAACATCTGCAAGTTCGATTTGCAGAATCTCTGTACAGAACATCTCAATGTTTGAAATCTTTCTTCTTCAATAAAATATGAACCTACTCTCATTATGAAATCTCTATCGCATTAACGAGTTGATTCAGAGGTAAGCCGCGCATAAACAAAAAAATTGACGATGGGAAAGGATAAACGTAGATGTGAATAGCCTGAGATCAGACAAAGGGAGTATTAGAAAAGTATGAGTAAAGAAATTGATTTAAAAAACCCCAGAAGTAACGTACCACAGAATAGACAGACAGGGTTCAAAGAAAGAAGGATTGAAGAAATAAAGAATAGACAGAGAGATAAGATTCAAGCTATTTGATTGGATTGTTAGTTGCCATGGCTCGGTTACAATACTGTGATCTTAGCCTTAGGTGATCTCACATGTATCAGACTTGAGCCTCCGTCGGGTTGGGTGGAACTGAAAAGAGGAGATGGTCAACTCGCCTACCGGTGATGTGGGGCTCGAACCCGCAAAGAGGGTCCTCGAGAATATCATGGCGGGCGGTCTAAAGAACTAGAGATCCAGAGAATAGACAAAGAGAAACATAAGATAAAAAGCAGTAAAGAGTTAAAAAATAAAAACCCAGAGTTAATAATAGAACAGAAGAATAAGGAATTGGAATGTAGGATGAGGTCCAAACGAAAATATAGCAAGTTAGTGTCAAGAGGAAAGATAGAGGGGTGGATAGAATAATAGAGGGCTTAAACAATAAACGAATATCTACAGGGGGGAATAGAGGAGGAATGAGCAGCAAGAATAGAAAATCAAACAATCCCAATGTAAAGAGCTGCAGAGGAAGTAAGCACTAAGACGATAGAAATAAAAAACAATAAGGTTAGTGGGTAAGCTAAAAAAAAAAGAAGTAAACAAAAGGGTAGAAGAGAGGCAATAAAGAAAAGATCTAGACGGAGTATGAACAAACAAAGCTCATTCATTCACTGTCTACGGTTCCTTGAGAGACAGTTCGATAAAAAGTTTGGATAAATGAAACACAACTTGCCTCAAGTCGACATGGTCAAGCCATGAGATTCTAGAGGGGAGCGTGGATTCCCCAGGCTTTAACTAGAACATTGATTTAACTCGTTGACATAGCTGGAAATTTTACACAAAAAAAGTCATAATGAAGAAAAGGGATTCCGTTGCCATGTCAACATCTTTACATTGAAATGAATGTTAGTTCTCTTTTAACAGAACATTGAAAATCAATGATTGTAGCTTAAGTAATTCAATTAAATAATTGTGTCATAATTTTGTCCGTACACCATAAAAATAAAAACCATGTTTAGAGAAAGCGAAAGTGGCTTTGATCATGTTCAAAGAGAAACATTGTGGCCACAGTTAAAAAAGAACCGATCGATAAACTTTCGTGGATAAAAGTCTTTGGAGCTCTGGGGCACTATGGTAACTTAATTTTCAGCCTATAATGGCCGTTATAATAGGCTTTTCATTTTGCGTGTGTGTGTGTGTGTGGCGGAAAAGAGGGGGGGGGGAGTGTAGAAAATAAGGAGGCAGCTCAGATTTTAAAAAAATTGTAAAAGTCCAATATTATGATCTTAAAGCTCGAAGTGTTCGGCTATTGTCCACGGCCGTTGGACGCAGCAGTTTCTTACATTTTTCTTTTTAATAAATTCTTCTATTCCTCATTGTTCGCTAAGACCACTGGAAACATCTCGATATATCAATCACTTGCACTAACATCTTAATGAACTACATATATTAAAGATACATTTAATCTGAAACGGAAAATCCACTGTTATATTAACTTGATCTTTGAAGCATCACTGATGCTTGATAACGCTACTTGATGTAGCAATTCAAACAATTGGCCGATCCCACTTTGTTTAAGTATGGACAGGTACCGAACCGGTATCAAGGCAATCAACCAGGCGAGTTATCTAGTTTGAATTCTAGGCACTCTGTGGCTTTCTCTGGGGAATGTCCGTTGCGTCTTTGGGGCATGTCCGTTACGTCTTTTGGGCATGTCCGTTACGTCTTTGGGGCATGTCCGTTACGTCTTTTGGGCATGTCCATTACGTCTTTGGGGCATGTCCGTTACGTCTTTGGGACATGTCTGTTACGTCTTTTCGGCATGTCCATTACGTCTTTGGGGCATGTCCGTTACGTCTTTGGGGCATGTCCGTTACGTCTTTGGGGCATGTCCGTTACGTCTTTGGGGCATGTCCGTTACATCTTTTGGGCATGTCCGTTACGTCTTTGGGGCATGTCCGTTACGTCTTTGGGGCATGTCCGTTACGTCTTTGGGGCGTAGCACCGGACCAGTTGATCGGCTTATTTCAATTCCTATCAGGTTTTTGGGCTGAGAAAACATAGTGCGTGTGTGTGGTTTTGGAGAAAGAGAGAGAGAGAGAGAGAGAGAGAGAGAGAGAGAGAGAGAGAGAGAGAGAGAGAGAGAGAGGTAAGGCGGAGGGGCGGGGCGAGTGGGCGCCTCATAAAGAGTTTGAACTGACATGCAGGAAAAACTGGTTTGAATGCTCGTAGCGTTCGGGATCGGACTCCATCCGACCAACACCAGCCCTGGCTTGATCGAACTCCGCTGTTTTCAGGAAATTTGTCAAAGCCAGTCATATAATTATGCTCACATGAAAGTGTGATTGATTTTATATCTTATACAATATGTTACACGTTATCTCAAAAACTGGAAGGAAAAATAGATTGTACGTCTTTTTTGTAAGCTGTTTAATGTAGACTGGGATATAAGACTGCACTGTTTTTGGCACCTGTTCTACAGTCCTGTTCCAGTGACTGCAGTATGTCGTGCGTGGGGCAACGAGATAAATGTGCGAGCTCACTAGTGCTCTCCTCATCCGACCAACATCCGACCAAGCCCTGGCTTGATGGAGCTCCGACGTTTTCGGGAAACTTAGGGAATATAGAACTAACCAAACAACTTGAAACAATGTACATAAACTCAAAGGCAGTGGAATATGAAATGTTAATCTATAGGTGAAATTGGCGCCGCAAAAAAAAAGATGAAAAAATAAAATAGCTATAAATGCAGAGAAGCATTCGGTCGGCTGAAGAAATCGTGAACTCATCGTGAATAAAATTTTTCAGGAGAATGAACTGTTTCAAATCATTATTCGTGTTAATGTTTCAAAATGATTTTATCCTTTTTTCATGTAAAAATAATATCTAATTGTGTTTTTTATTGTTGTGTGAAGCTCATATTGATTAAAGCATTTTGTGAAACGTAGCATTGTGACATTTAGCATTGAGGGTTTGTTGCGCTGTAAAGGGTTGGCAAGAAATTCGCGCTGGCGAATGTATTGGCTTTTATTTATATTTTCTATAAGTATCGCTTATATGAATTTTTTTTTTTCAAGAATCGGATTATTCATAAGCCTGTGACTCCTGTTAAAGATGTTTTTAAGTTGTGCTTCAAGTTTAAACTATTCAGCTCTGCGCATGGCCATTCACAGACGTGTTAACTTAAAATTTGGAATTGCGTTAGAAAGTGAGTGTCAGTCTGTGAACATGTCTAGGTTCTCGTAAAACACTTATACGAGCTATAACAATTAGTAACTCTTTGTATGGGACTGTCTGGCTTAGTGTCTGCCTCTCCCTCTGTCTGTCTTTATTTCTTTTTTTTTTTCATCGCTTTCTTTCTCCCTCCCTCTCTCTATCTTTAAATTTGCTCTCTGTATACCTAGCTGTCTGTCTGTCAATCTCTCTGTCCATCTGTCTATTGTTTTCTCTCTTTGTGTCTCACTCTGTCTCTCTGTCTTACGACCTCACTCTATAATTATTATCACTCGCTCTCTCCTCACTATCTCTCCATGTTTCTCTCCACCATCTTCCCTCCCTCCTCTCTCTCTCTCTCTCTCTCTCTCTCTCTCTCTCTCTCTCTCTCTCTCTCTCTCTCTCTCTCTCTCTCTCTCTCTCTCTCTCTCTCTCTCTATCTATCTATCTATCTATCTATCTATCTTCTTTTCCCATTTCCCAACCTGTTTTCCAATGACTTAATCGTAAAATCTAATAACTTTAAAATGAATTATCTTGCTCTTCATTCACCAACAGCTCTCTTGTTCATTTTATGTGTCTGGTTTTGTTAGGCCCTCTATTCCTATACCCTTATCTCCTTTACTTACCTTCCCTTTTGTTTTTTCCTCTGACAGCTGCTGGTTACTGGAGAACTCGAAGCTCTTTAGTTTTAAATACCATGTCAAACCACCTCAAATTACTTTTGTCCTAATAAGAAGAACATCTGGCATGCATAGAGAGGCCCTGTAAAAGGTTAAAGACAGTAGCTAAATCAAGCCCAGTACAGCATCTTGAAAACTCTTGTGGTCAAGCACTATAAATAATTGCATCTTTAAACAAATAGTTTAGAAAGAGGAGCTTTAAGTTTACTGGATGATAAACCACAATTCTGCGCTGTTTGTTCCGCAATATTGTACGAGAGTTTAAAATTGATAAAGGCTTGGTAAAAGGTCGGTCAATAGTAATAACCAAGTCAAGAGGGACAATTTTTGTGAGCGATTATTTTTAACAGCCATCTTGATAGGTGGAGAAATTTGCTTTGTTTGTTTAGCGTTTACATATTTATGAAATGTGCGTCGTTTTTAAAATGTTCCCAATAAAGGCTTCCTTCAAACTGGCTGAATTCTTAATTGTTCTTGATAATGGAATTTTTCGATTTTAGTGAAAAAAAACTGAAAATTCATGAAACGTTGATATTTCAGTCACCTCATATCTTTCCATTTTAGTCAATTTATTTTTTATCTGCTTTTTAAATCAAGTGCATATTTATATGTGTCGAGGAGAAAAATATTAGATAAACAAATTAATTGCATTATAAGCCGTGTGCTACTTTCAAGTTTAACTTTGATAGCTTCTTAATTGCGAGTTTTTAAAGAGAATAGTGCTTAGTGATCTATAAATCCAAGCAATCTGGAGAAATAAAGTGCTTGGCTTTTCCACAAAATATTCGCTCTGATACTGTTATTATAACATGACGTAATGTTTTACCACAGCACACCGACAATCAGAAGAGAATTTTTCCAATACCGTTATGGATTTTCTCTGAAGAGGCTCCTGAGAGGCGGAAAATTATAAACTGTTTAGAAATAGTTTCTATGGTAACCTGGCGTTGTTAGTGAAATGGGGCATAATTAGAAAATTTAATAGAAGGTCAAGCTCAGATAGATTATTATTTGGGCTTACTTGCGACTAAGTCAAAGAAGAGAAGTATTAAAAATTATTTTATAACCAATTAGAGCATGAAAAAGTAGGTACCTGTAAGCAACTGCATGTTATCATTTCTCAAATGACAGCATAATTATATTTACAACGGCAATTTGTTCCTTATAAATTATTTTTAAAAATTGAAATCCATTTTACTTTGTTTTATCAAGTTTCATTGAAAAAAGAAATTTTACCCAAATAAAATTCTTTTTACTCGCAAAGCAGCAAACTAAGTCTTGTTTTATTTTTTATTCTAACAACATAGTTTATTATAAATTTCTGAAATCTTGCCAAATCTATCACTCTTGATTTAAAATCGGAGAAAGGTGCAACTCATTTTATATCTACTCATTTGTTTAGCAGAGATACTATGTTTAATGCGACGGCCTTCTGTAGTGACCGACATTTAAAAGCCTAAATTTGGTCAAGAACGCTAGATCTAGATTCTAGACCAGGGAAGTGCTCTCTCAGTAGTAACACGAGATCGAAAAACATAGCCATGACCGAGTTTTGGCTTTGTTACCGGTACCGTTATTACGAGTATGCTGTTACCTGTATCACTGAGGCAGCTTGGGAAGATAATATATTTAAAAAAAATGCTGAGGATCTTTTCTTTTTATTATTGAAAGAATAGGAAAGGATATATCATAGAGGAATACCAAATTTCTTGGAGTGCTCTTTGACATTACAATAGCTAAAGATGTCTAAAGTGCCATATCTACAATGTTATTGTAAATTAGAAAGTAAAGTAGACTCGATAGACATATCCCATTAATTTTTTTTTACTTTAAATGAAACATTACTAAGTATTGTTCTTTTAAAATATAATTATTGTCTTCAAGGCATGGCTTTAGAGGTAATAGAACATGTAAACAAAGAAGTAGCTTTGAAAGTGGTGGGTGTTGGTGATAATAATAATAGTAGTGGTTGTAGTAGTAGTAGTAGTAGTAGTAGTAGTAGTAGTAGTAGTAGTAGTAGTAGTAGTAGTAGTAGTAGTAGTAGTAGTAGTAGTAGTAGTAGTAGTAGTAGTAGTAGTAGGCCTAGTAGCAGCAGCAGCAGCAGTAGTAGTAGTAGTAGTAGTAGTAGTAGTAGTAGTAGTAGTAGTAGTAGTAGTAGTAGTAGTAGTAGTAGTAGAAGGCCTAGTAGTAGTAGTAGTAGTAGTAGTAGTAGTAGTAGTAGTAGTAGTAGTAGTAGTAGTAGTAGTAGTAGTAGTAGTAGTAGTAGTAGTAGTAGTAGTAGTAGTAGTAGTAGTAGTAGTAGTAGTAGTAGTAGTAGTAGTAGTAGTAGTAGTAGTAGTAGTAGTAGTAGTAGTAGTAGTAGTAGTAGTAATAGTAGTAGTAGTAGTAGTAGTAGAAGGCCTAGTAGTAGCAGCAGCAGCAGCAGCAGCAGCAGTAGCAGTAGTAGTAGTAGTAGTAGTAGTAGTAGTAGTAGTAGTAGTAGTAGTAGTAGTAGTAGTAGTAGTAGTAGTAGTAGTAGTAGTAGTAGTAGTAGTAGTAGTAGTAGTAGTAGTAGTGATAGTATTTCAAACGTGGATCTCCTGGACAATTATGTCATACATGAAGAACGCTTCTGGGGCAGGCGATAATATTATTATGATGTAGACTTTTCTGTGGATCTCACATCAGTTTAAGTATTCACTTGGCTGGTGATCTTAGAGTCTTATGCGGGAACAGGAAGCAACAACTTGTAGCAGAACTGGAAGTGAAGTTGTCCATGGTGTAACTGAATTTTCTGAAGAATTCCTTCATTTCATAGACTCCAGGTTATTGCTGTCGTTGCTGTTAGTGTTGTTGTTATTGTTGGTCCTGCTGCTGCTGTTGTTATGTTGATATTCAGTACCACAGCTTCCGGCTCAATTTATTATAGAAATATGAATGTCCGTATACTAAAATATGAACAGGCAAGAGATCTGCTGTCAAATTAGTACACTTAGCTGACCTCTTGTCGTCTTCTGTGCGTTATGTGGAAATATTTGAATACAAACACTTCGTGTCTATATATAGCCTCGCACATCCTACGCAGATAGATGACAGATAGCGCACGAGCGTGCAGTGCCTACCCTGTCTCCTCGCTAAAAACTGTCAACCTGGGTGAAGGTCTACTAAGAAGTCCGACCTCGTGTCAAGTCCGACAGGTCAGCCACTCCCTGTGGTGGCAGGACAGGATAAAAATAGGCAGTAACCTTTGCAATATTGCCAACTGTCTTAGCAATAAAACATTACGGTTCAGAATACAACTCAGTTTGTTTACAGTGGTATAAGAGGAGTATAACCATGAATCTATTTTCGGCACTTAGGTTATCTACGTTTGGACGCTGCGGTGTGGCGAACTATTTCCTCTGATGACACCAGCGTTATATCTGATACAGCCCCTCGTGACATTATCACGGTCCAATAAGACTAGGAAAACCAAAGCTAATTTTGTTCTAATCTATTTAGTTATTCCTTTCTGTGAAAAGTGTCCACAGTAGCGGTCAGTGAATCTCGAGACTAACAATTAACATGTCACTAGTAATGGTTTAGGATAAGAAGAAAACTGTCAAAATTTCGTTAGTAAAGGGTTGACGCACTCGTGATTACAGAATTTGCTAACACAATGACTGCATCCACATACAGCCTTTTCAGACACAAGGTGCGCCATCGGGGGAGGAAGGCGAGATTTGGGGAAGTGGGGGTGGAGAGAGAGAGAGTGAGAGAGAGTGAGAGAGAGAGAGAGAGAGAGAGAGAGAGAGAGAGAGAGAGAGAGAGAGAGAGAGAGAGGGAGGGAGCAGAACCCACAATTCACAAATTTTATTGAAAGCTGTAATTGTGTGGCCTTCGAAAAATATTAAAGTAAAATGTTTTAAAGCATTCAAATGTCTTCCTTTAGGCTATCTTTTGTAGAAATTTATTTCGAGATGATTTAAAGATGCTTATGCTTTTCCTTCATTTAAGACCTTGAGAGAGACATATTTCTCCTATCATTTTTATCACTCAAAAGTATTATTATACTTTCTTGGTTAGAGCAAGAGCAGTGTGCTCAATTCTCACGAATCCATCTGTGGAAAGCAAGACTAATTACACCTCACTTTATATTATGAAACCAAGAGACTTATGCAATGAACGCCCGCTTTCACTGTATGTTTTGGAAAACAGATGGCGTTTGTTCGGACATATACTGCGACGCGACAGAGAAATCCCAGCCAATAAAGCCATGGAAGGATTCTTTATCCCACAAGGGGACAAATACAGGGGAAGACCAATCACTACCTTGCCAGTGGTCTTGAACAACGACTTGTCCCGATTAGAAAGTAATACTTATGGTCTTAAAACCTTCAAAGACATTGAAAACCTGAAAAAGATCGCAGAACAGAGGGATCAGTGGAGGATACTATGCACAGGAATACAAAAGGCAGCCGAGGCGTTGCAGTCTGACGACTACGATGCGGAACGGCGATAAGTCAAGTAAGTCAAGAGACTTATTAATTATTCTGTTATTTTGATGTTTCTAACATTGTAATTACGAGTACTTTGTATTCTCAAAAGAAGCTGTAACAGTATTATTTAATAATATGACTGCATTCCTTGATAAGCTGTAAATAATTGAATTATCTGGTATTCTAGAAGATTATCACGTTTCGTTTGTGCTCTGAAATTTACTTTTTCACTCAATAATGTAATATCAGCAGCCAGGCACTCATTTTACAGGTGACGGACTAAGTAAAACGTCCTGGACAAATCATGTATTTAGAACTGAACCCGCTTTCATCGAATCATGGGTTTCTGTGTGCCATGCATTGTTGCTGTCCTTGTTTGGGTTTTTATTATTATAGCTGGTGACTGGTGCGTTGGCCAAAATTTTTAGTGGATGAAGTGGCAATAATAATAATAATAATAATAATAATAATAATAATAATAATAATAATAATAATAATAATAATAATAATAATAATAATAATAGCCACAACCAGTCGCTACTATCTCTCGAGTAAAAAAGCACTGCTTTTATTTGTTGAACAGAAAGTCACTTAAACAGCAATAGTGTAAGTAGTATTGAATGTCCCAGTTCACTTTATTTACTGTGAAATAAATAATTGTCAAATAGATGGTTTCGCGTATGTCGATTTACCTGTGACCTTCTTTTGGGTTTTGGTGTACATGCCTTGGATCACGTCCACCACGGATAGTAAATTAAATCTAAGTGAGACTGCGACAGTAACCTGACGCTACTAATATCCACTTGGAGTAACCTTGGCGATAAGTGATCAAGATATCGGTATTTATCTAACAGATCTACCATTTCTCTCTTGATATTCCTCTTACATTTTTGTTCGCCACATCTTGATTTGTTTCCCTTGTTTGATATTCAGTTCAATAAACAATGCTCTCTCTCTCTCTCTCTCTCTCTCTCTCTCTCTCTCTCTCTCTCTCTCTCTCTCTCTCTCTCTCTCTCTCTCTCTCTCTCTCTCTCTCTCTCTTTGTCTTTTTCTCTCTTTCTCTCTCTCATTCTATCTATCTATCTATCTATCTATCTATCTATCTATCTATCTATCTCCCTCTCTCTCTCTCTCTCTCTCTCTTTATCTATCTATCTATCTAACTATCTATCTATCTATCTCTCTCTTTCTCTCTTGTTATCTCTCTATTCATCTTTATTCTTCATACCAGTAAGCTTAGCTTCAATGTGCAGACATATCCACGCACCTAACTGAAATCACAATCAAAACAGACTTTCTTGTCTCCTTTGGAGATAGGAGTTTCTTTCCCTTTAGTACACTAGTCCAAATAAAGACGAATTACAGCTTTAGTGCTGTAGTCCAAATAAAGCAGAATGACAGCAGCTGGTTAACATCTTAATGTCACGGTCAACATCTTGCCTGGATGCTAGTCGAAGATTTTACTTTATGATCTCAGTAAAGAAATATGCAAGGAATAGAGACTTTATTTAATTCTGCAATGTATACATTTTTAGCTATTTTTTACGCCCTTATATAGCTCTACAGTTCAAGAATCCAAAGGCAAAAAGTCGTTTCTGAGAAGAAATTTTCTTTACGTTTAGTTGATTTTTATTTTTAAAGTCATGCTTCAGTCTGGGCAATTAGAAAGCGAGTTGGATCTTTAAACTATGGCAAAAACCGCGACCTTTCGCCGCTTAAGCTGCAGGCTATTGTTTGGTTATGAAACAGATTGAAAGGGGAAAAAACTAGCGGGAGCGGCTAGAGCCGATGGCGCTATGACGTCTACATCTAGATCTAGACATGCATGTCACACGCTGATATCTCGGTGTGCTTTACATACTATCAGATAAGCTCAAAGCAACTATTTCTTCTCCTAATTTTGCCTATTGTTACTTGGCCTATTTTTTCGCATTCTTCTTTGAGGCCGCCTTTCTTTTGCACCATGGTGACGTCAATAGCTGTTGTGGTGTTTTTCACATACCTTACATCTGCTAGCGCTTTTTGAAACAGGTGCCGAAATAGACGAAATTTCGTTATTTTGATTAAAAGTGCAAATAATCCCGAACCTTCAGACGTGGGTATATGTGCACGAGTGTGTGTGTGTCATTCACCTTAATTTTTGAAAGAGCGTCTTGACTATACAACTTCCCTTGAGTCTGATCGATTTTTCAAACGTCGTGGGAAATTATTATTAAATTGATGGCGGGGTGGGAAATGGAAAAGAAAGAAAAAAAGAAAAAAGAAAAAAAAGGAGTTAAAGAGAGTCAGTTGCAAATGCGGGCACTTCACTATGATTTTCATGTTACATGAGAGCTGAATATTTGAGTAGCAAAATCAATGAAGATAATGAAAATAAAGGACATTATTACACAACTAGTTTGAGTTGTTCAATCATGAACTCTTCATACAGTGTCTCGTTGAAAAAAAATTTCGAAACCAGCTGTCAGACTACATGTTTCTCATGGTGCCAAAATGAAACGGAAAATCGCCACAATAATGTTTTATGGATATGCGTTGGCATTGTCCACCATTGTAAAGTGAAAGGAAAATATCATTATTAAATTGAAACAAGTGAGCGCTAGTCTTATTTTTAAATTCAATATTAAAAAAGCTACTCAGGCGGGCATTTGTAAGTAATACAAAAAAAAAAAAAAAGAAAGAAATTCTTCATGTCCCTGCCTATTGAAATTTTGTCAAAGGAAATTAAAACTAGTGAAAGGCTCCAAGCATGCAAAACTGCTTAATTTCATGTCTATGTATCTCTCTGACTCTTTCGCTTCTCTCTTTTTCTTGTGTCTTTCCTCTCTCTTTCTATCTTTCTAAAAACCTCTCCTTTTTCCACTCTGCCTCTTTCTATTTTTCCCTTTCTAAGTCTCTCTCTCTCTCTCTCTCTCTCTCTCTCTCTCTCTCTATCTATCTATCTATCTATCTCTATCTCTCTCCCTTCTTCTCCTCCCCTCTCTTTCTTCTTTCTCTCGCCGAATATCTCATTTGTTTCTTTCTTTTTTTTCTTCTCTTTAACTAACAGAAAAAGTAGAAAAAGGTCTCGGCCTCGCTCAAATCGGTGAAATCGTCTCAACTAGATTTGTTGGCCGATTGAAAAAAAAAATTCAAAGTGGGTTACCAGCGTCTCTGTCTTGTTGCACGATACGAACATGGCATTCCTAGACTATTTCGAGTTCACTGAAGATACTTGTGTGTTGTAAGATCTGTGATCCAGTCATTTCAGTGCAGTCTTCACTTTGATGAGAATAGTGCATAGCTTGGACCGGATGATATACGTGTCTTGCTCATGAGCTTTTCGATATGAAGCCAACGCGTGATTTAATTTAATCTTGGGAAAATCCATACTGTTTTACTTTCAATGCTGCATGTCGAAGGAGGAGGAGGAGAACAAGAATAAGAACAAGAACAAGTACAAAAACACGAATTAGGAGAAGAAGAAGAAGAAGAAGAAGAAGAAGAAGAAGAAGAACAACAACAACAACAACAACAACAACAACAACAACAACAACAACAACAACAACAACAACAACAACAACAGCAACAGCAACAACAACAACAACAAAAGAGGATGTGGAAAAGTACATATAGAAAAAAAATGCCAAAGATGACGACAAAGAAAGGAAGAAGAGCTGTATTATAGAGAAGGACAGCAGGATTCTGTCTATTATATTCCTTTATTGATGGCGCACACTTCGTGCTAAATAAGCTACAAGAAGAGTTGCTCCATCTTTCCATAATTATCCTTTAATGGTCTAGGTAGGGAGAATAAGCCATGCTGTTTGTTCCCGTAACAGAGCAAAGAGGCCGGTTCTAAGTAGTCAATTATTTTTCCTCACAGACACGATTATCGGTTTTGTTTGATAATTATTTGGAATATAAAGGGTCGGGGTAATTTTGCTCTCAATCGGACTTACAAATTGTCAGAAAAAAACTATTCTTTATTAAATAGAGAATGCAAAATTTTTAATCAACAAATAAAGCAAAAATTGCAGTTAGATATCTTACAGTATATTGGACACCACGGCCGCCTCAAAGATGTTTATACTCACCCTCATACAGCTGTAAACTATAAACTGAGGACCACTGCTCCATTCCACAACCCTGATTAGTATTTATCTATGCTTTTTTTTATCCTCAGAGCAATCAGATGGATTAGTTTCCCACCAAAATATTTATAGATTCATCTCATTACCTTCTTGGGAAGCGAAGCTTTATACAAGAGAGGAAGTATAAAGGTAAAAAAATTATATAATGTGGTTCATAAAAATATAAAAAAATAAAAGGTCTTATTTTTATTTTGTATTTTTTTTTTACGTCTATCTAATCGTAAATAGCATTAGTTTGAGTAATCTCCCTCTCGAATCTCTAACCATAACCAATTATGTTATTTCAATGTTGCTATTGTTTTGTAAAATATGACTTTTGTAAGGAAAAAAAGTTGCACATTAAGGCGAAATCATTTAATAGCTAGACCAAACCAATATATTAATTTTATTTTAAAAACTTCTCCCTCAATCTTTCTTATCCAACTATTAAATAAGTGTGATGCCAGTACTTTAATTTGACTACGCTCAATATCTCAGTATAAACATTCAGGTTTTAATTACGTTTGATACCCTTTGTATCAACCTTTTCAGTCTTTGTATCTCTAACAAATCTTAACTAGCAAGCGAAATATGAAGTCATGTAACATAAGACTTGAATGCTACCTCTCAAACTTACCTGAAAGCGTGAAAACTTAAATTTTTAACTTTATAAATCAGGCATACCGTTATCTTTTCACATTGAGAGGATCGATGGAACCTACGTCGAGCTTCAGGTTTTCTATTCTACCGCCAGGGGTGCAGTGTTAAGATGAGAGAATCTGTCTGGTCTGACGTGACTTCAGTCTGATCGATACGGCATTCCCTGTGTGACGCACAGACTGACCCACAGACAAACAGGGTTGCTCGGCTTTCACAATCATGCTGAGAAGACATACGTACTTGTTTTTATCTATATGAATAAACAGAGGGGCTTATATCGATTAAGATAGGTCTTGATAACATGGCGCACAAATAAAATGAATATAATTATTATGGTATTTAACCTGAAACAAACTTTTAAAGTGGAACGCTCAAAATGGGAGCGAATATAGGAGTTCCGAAATTCAAATCATTCATTTTGAGCACATGGCTGTCACATACTTTTATCTCAAGATAAAACGGTGCAGTTTTTCACTACGTAATTGACCATGTTTGTATCGTTCTTAATTAGTCAATTTTCTAATTTTATTACAAGCGCTGTATAATTTTTCCAGGGGAAGAACAGACTCTGTTTTAACTGGTTACTAATTTGTTGGGTGTTCTGGTTGTTCTGAGTTTGCTTGAGTAGTTTCTTCTGTTGCCTCTAATTATTCTTTAGTACCTTATGCTTCTTTGTTTTCCTTTAGTTGAGAATACCAATTGCTTTCTAAGAGAATTGCTTTGTTTTGCTTGTAAATGCTTCTCCTCATAATGGTTGCGAGTCATGAAACAACCTAGGCTTGTATTAGTCACTTGAAATATCGAGTCACTTACTTCACTTGACTTTCGCGTTCGTTTTGAAGCGTGCTTTTTTTTTAAAGTGAGAAGAATAAGTTAGTTTTGCGTATTATTCTGTGAGACTTAGCCAATGTCATATGAATGTGACGCATGTCATATTATTTTTACTGACGTCTTGGGAGACCACAACTTTATTGCCCAGTGCTATTAATAGAGATGTTTGCTGCTCTCATGGCCTACTTGGCCCCCTCGGCCCAACCCTCTAATCTCCTCGCATTGTGATGTGGTAACTGTCTTCTCTGATTCTCCTTGAACTTATTTCAATACGATAGAGCGTCTGCCCTATTATACGCGGGACATTTTTCAAGGGTTCGATCTTCATAACGTGACCGGGTAAATTTGGGGCCTCATTTTTCAGTCCCGTCCTGCCTAAATGAGGCTTGATTGATTAACAGTAAAACCCTAATATCACCTCATTGAGGAGCAGCTTTTATCAAAGAAGCAGAATGGGGAAAAATCAAAACATTTTATACATGAGCAGACTATTCTTGGCTAACCGCTACTCATTTCCCCCTCAATCTTCTCTGGCGAAATACTTATATCAATTTGTATTTTATTTTACCGAATCTTTCCTTGGTTTTGCATGACACTTTAATTTTTTTTCTTGTAACACTTAGTTTCTGGAGATTTTGCCGTTAAATGCCAATTCCTTGGTCTCACATGTTAATACTGTTAAGGCCAGTAATGTTATGGGATTTCAATCCCTTATGGTGCTGCAATACTTGATATCGTCGCATTCCGCTTTATCTCTAGATTAACGGAGTAGGTTGAGTCGTGTTGAGCACAATGACACTTACTCTAATAATTAGAGGAGTCTTGGCAGTAAATGTTGTTCTTAGTGATGCGATGGTAAACAAAAATTATGACGCTGTTGATGATGATGATGATGATGATGATGGGGAGGAGAAAGCGAAGGATGATGATAAAGGAGTCGAAGAGGTAGGGGGAGAGAGAGAGAGAGAGAGAGAGAGAGAGAGAGAGAGAGAGAGAGAGAGAGAGAGAGAGAGAGAGAGAGAGAGAGAGAGAGAGAGAGAGAGAGAGAGAGAGAGAGAGAGAGAGAGAGAGAGAGAAGAGAGATTGAGAAGGGGGCAAATTCCTGCGCCAGTTAGACTTAGCGAAATAACCAATATAATGCTTGTGACGTGCACACAGGTACTTGGATTCATACGAAGACAAGATTGTGATAACACCATTTCTTGCCTACTCTGAACAAAATATGATGGGCAAAACAATTTAGACAATATATGGAAAATAACTCTGTTCTTATAGATCTAATGATTTCTATAAATACTCAATCTTCAGCAGCTTTGGACTATTCTAGAGAACTTGACAAAATCTAAAATAGCAATGCTCTCGTTGGGAAACTGAAATAATCAAGAATTAGATGTGAGATTTTCAGTTTAAGAGCTTTGAGTAGGAGGCGTGACGCAGGCATACGAAGCGTGGGCAGTCGTATTCGTCTCTCATCATTGAGTTTTGACCGCTTGTCAGCACTTTCTAGTCTCTCAAGTTTCCCGGCGCAGTTTGTTTCCACGATAAGAAAAAAAAATACCTTTAGGATTTATTTGTTTGTTGCTTTGTTGTTGGTGGTGTTATTTTTATATGAAATGTAGATTTTCATTGAAAACATAGTGAAACCAAAATACGTGTTACACTTTCTAACCGCCGTCGTAGAGGTCATTTCTTTTGTGGCGTGTGTGTGTGTGTGTGTGTTCGCGCTAATGCCACCTCAAAATTTCAAACATTCTTCGCTTCAACTTAGTTTCTTACACCCTTTCCTTACTTTTACAAACAAATTTCAATTCTTCCTGATCGTTAAGTTTACATAACTTTCGTTTTCCAAAACTTAAGACTTATGCATTCTTTTTTTCATCCCCCAACAATAGACCTGTTGAATCTGTGCGTCAATTCGAACGTGAATAACGAGTGATACTTAACGTCTGCTCTCGCTGGCCGCAGCAAAACTGAGATACAAAGAGAGAAAGTTATGACCGGAGATTATAACGAAGTTTTATCTTATGGCTGCTCTTGTCACAGAACAGATCAGGCCATGCGTTTCAAGACAAACTGGATTGCTAGTACACTTGGTCTTTTTATCTTAAAACTTTAAAGAGTTAAGTTGAGTAACGTTGAGAAAAGAAAAAAGAACAAAATTGCTATAGAAGTATCACCATCAACACTGGAACTTCTCGAGCTGTTGCGATACAGCCTCTATTATAATGGTTTGCGCACTAGCGGGTGGCACTAGGCTATAGGATGAGGAGGCTTGTGGTTCAAAGCCAAATAGGGCTAGTTACGATGCTGAGTCCTTATGAAAGGCTGTTTAAACATATCAGATTTCCTCACCTCCAAAAGATTTCAAATGAGAGTTCGACTGTAGTTTATAAAAAAAACAAGTCATTATAGTGGTTTAACGTGTTGTTCCTACCAGAAAAAAAAAATTCATTCATGTAGCCTACTTGTGTTTGGACTCCTTATTGATCCTTTGAGTTTTGAGCGCTAAATAAGAACGTATTATCATAAGATTGTGCGATTTCATATTTAAAAAAAGGAGAAATAAAGTCTTTATGGCTGCACTCAAAGTTTGCTAAAAATTAAGAAAGACGTTTATATTCGCCAAACATAGGAACTTGGTTTGGATGATCTTGACACATAAGCAATCAATCATTATAATCACATTCTAAGTAATATCAATAAATATTTATTGATGATTTATCCGAAGGAACAGAAAAAGCATGTTAATACTTATGGTGAGGTAGAACCAATTTAGTATAATGTTAGAGTGGATTGTCAGGTTAAGTGCAGATCATTTCTATTTAAGAGATTATTAAAGAATTAATAATGATCACTTTAGGAAAAATAAAACATCATATTAATGGGACCAATCGTTGTATATTCCTCCATATAAGTATAAGCTCTTATTCTACAAAATAAGTCTAGCTGTCTGTATACATTATATCTCGCAAACATGCATATCTACATATATGAATTACTCTTAGTAGCAGTAAACGTGTTGTTTAAAATAAAACAAAGAAATATTAATGTTTCTGAATTTTAAGAACATGGGTTTTTTGTTTTGTTTTGTTTTGTTTTGTTTTGTTGTTTTTTGTTTTGTTTTTTTTGGTTTTTATTTTTTTTTTCCTAAGTCCACGATTCTTTACAAAGGGTGCGTGTTTTTATAATATGCAAACAATACTCTGTCTGTCCTTGTAAAACACCCACAGCTTTTCCGATGACAGCCCAGTGTCCACCAGGCCGAGCTCTCTCCCTTGCAGGTCAAGGGTGTGCCAGTGTCGTTTTGTTGCTTACAGCTTCTTCCTCTTGCGGCCACACCTATTGTTCTCACCGGAAAGGAAGAGGGCGAACACCAATAAGAGGAAGGGGTTGCTTACGCAAAAAAACAAAGAGTGTCAGGTGTAGCTGACTTCTTCCTGCTGTAGGAACAGATTTCTGAGTAACGTTGCGTTTGGCTCTTGTTTAGGTTCCTTGAGAAGTTTAACGTCTCATAAGTTTCCCGAAGAACATTTATTTATACGGAGTCCTTGTTCGGCGAGCTCTCAAGGTAGGATCGTAAGTCTTTTACCTTCCTCAGTATTCACCAACATTCAAGTTGGAGGTGCGGTACCTCAGTCATCTCAACTTAGCTTCTCTTACGTTTTTCATCCCGAGATGTTCCTGTATGGGGCAATCAACGAAACTCAGGGACTTTAAACAATTAAAATTAGGACAGCCTAAATTTCTTCCTTATCGTTTTCTTGTGGACTCATGAGTAAACCCAACATTTTTTTTTATTAATCTGTCACTGTGACACACACATCTGGATACTAAATCGAAATAGCTGACGTAAATTCTTTACATTATTTGAACTTATAACATGGCTTATTGTCGTCTACAGATATTTGCTGATATTTTTCAAGCTATGAGAACAAGCTGCAGATTAAGAAATTGACGGAACATACAACTATTGTACTATAAAACGTTACAACTTCAGTTGTTTCCACCAGATCCAGACTGAAATATTGTACCGTCATTTGGTTCAACAATGGACTACACTTAAAAAACGTGAAGTCCTATTGAATTATCGAAAAATGATATAAATCGAGGAGATTTGGGTTAAAAAGAAAACACTTGTTAAGTCTTTCGTCGATAACGAAATCATAAAAGTGCAAAATATCGATACGTTATGCAACTATGGTGAGTTATGGTGTATGCTACCATATGATTATGAATCAGTAAAAAACTGATTGATAAAGAGTTTAAAGATATTAAAGAAATGTTCACATCATCCTTAATATCTATTAGCGTGATAAACTGTACAACCACAGAAACTAGGTTACGCAAGGATACAAATTTTGTTTTGTTTTGCTTCGGTTTTTGTTTGTTTGTTTTATAATTTAATTGTTTCCGTTTTGTTTGAATGACCTATACACAGCTTTGACACCTGAAAAGGTAAAAGAATCGCAGCAAAACCTTTAACACAGAAGTTTAGAGGAGGCGGTTCGCAATGGCGGCCAATATTTCTGTGAGTTGGGGATCGATCTTGTTTGGGCCGGAAATGACTAGCCACTTAGTGAGTGAAGGATATAGAGTTGTCTTTTCTCTTGTTTAAAATGTTAACAAACAATAAAAGAAAATATAAAAATTCAGCTTTAACTTCTCAATAACTAAAATCATAAGTACTAAAGGTTTAAAACTATTATTCTGCAATTAAAGCAAAACGCTGAAACAATACTCCGCTACTGAGTGATTTTAGATAGTCAAGATAGATTAAAATACATAAGGGAAAGTCAAACAATAGACAAGTATAGATCAAATTCAGAAATTGTTTTGAATGAAAGAAAAATGGAAAAATAATTGACAGTCATAGAGATGGATACGTTAATACATATTGATTGTTGATCAATTGATTGATTGATTGATCGATAGAGAGAGAGAAAGACAGGTAGAAAAGAAGGGGGTAATGACATAGAAACTTGCACCGATTCATTGACTCTAGATAATCATTTTGAATTGGATAGATATGTGAGGATGCATATTTAGAGAGAGATAGGGAGATAGAAGGGATAGATAGATAGACAGACAAAAAGATTGATAGATTGATAAAGAGAGGGAGGTGGTGAGATAGAAAGAGATAGCTTGATAGATAGATAGACAGACAGATAGATAGATAGATAGATAGATAGATAGATAGATAGATAGATAGATAGATAGATAGACAGACAGACAGACAGACAGACAGACAGACAGATAGATAGATAGATAGATAGATAGATAGATAGATAGATAGATAGATAGATAGATAGATAGATAGATAGGCAAATAAGCATGTACATAGAGAGATTGAAGGAAAAGTTGAAGAGTAGATTGATTGATTTATCGAAAGAAGTAGATAGCAAGTAGATTAAGAAATTGGGAGAGACAGATAGAAAGATAAATACATAGATAGATGGATATATAAATAGATAGATAGGTAGTTAGATAGATAGATAGATAGATAGACCGACAGATAGATAGATAGATAGATAGATAGATAGATAGATAGATAGATAGATAGATAGATAGATAGATAGATAGATAGATAGATAGATAGACAGACAGACAGATAGATAGATAGATAGATAGATAGATAGATAGATAGATAGATATACAGACGTAGACCCAAATGGCCTTTACATGCATGCAATGACGGGTGCATAGTGAGAAGAGGAATATAAGAAATTGCATGGAACCTGACTCAGCTACCAATTTCCCTATTTGAAGAACACTTTAAGTTCGAAAAAAAAAATGGAACTAAAATCACAGCGCTAAGTTTGCTCTGTCGTCTTGCTTTTGAAACTTTCCAAACAGTAAATCCTTTCAAACCGAAATTTTCAAATGTCAAACTGTCCTGACCAGTTTGAAGGCTGTAACGGCTGGCCCTGTCAACGGTGTTTCAGTTTCCTTGTCAAGGCGATGTGAAACTCGGCTGGGAAGTTCAACGGAGGCGATACTGGATATCCTTCTACAACAGCACTGCTTTGTCCTGATAGGCAGTAACATGTAGGCCCCTATGACATTGTGTGTTCTGTGTAACTTAAAATAGTTTCGGTTGTGCTACGCTATATCGATTCTACTTTTTACAGGTGGATGAGAGAGAGAAAAAGATCAACCCGAGCACTATTATGTCATAAGTTATCATGTTGTATTTCTTTGGTCCTGAGTTGCTGTGTGCGACGGGTTTTTTTTATGGGAGGGGGGGGGGGAGGAAAAGGGTTGTTTTGTTTTGTTTTTGTTTGTTTAATTTTTCTTTGATATTTCTTATCATTTTCAGTTAGTAAAGAGGTTTTCTTTTCTTTCTTTCTTTTTTGGCGGGGAGGGGGAGGGGGGTGTGCGTACTGTTCACTTTTTGTCATGGTTTGTGAGCTGAGTTTTTTGTTTTTGATTTGTGTTTGTTTTGTTTGTTTCTTATTGGGGGAGGGTTGTTTTGTTTTATTTTGTTTTTTTTCTTTTTTTTGTATAATTTTTCTTTAATATTTCTTTTCATTTTAAGGTAGTAAAGTTCTTTTCAACTAAGATGGACATTTCTCTCTCTCTCTCTCTCTCTCTCTCTCTCTCTCTCTCTCTCTCTCTCTCTCTCTTTCTCTCTCTCTCTCTATCTATCTATCTATCCATCTATTTATCTATTTATCTCTTTCTTTCTCTCTCTATCTCTCCCTCTGCTCTTCACTTCTGCACTCTTCTCTCTCTCTCCTTCCCTAATCTTTTCAATTACTATCTACATTTAAATTGTTCCTCTCTCTCTCTCTCTCTCTCTCTCTCTCTCTCTCTCTCTCTCTCTCTCTCTCTCTCTCTCTCTTTATCTCTTTCCCCTGTCTCCCTCACTTTTGTGCTCCCTCTCTCTCAATTTTATCACTTGTATTGCTTTCCCATCCCTCTCCCACTATTTTGTCGACAGATGTGTGACAATGGCTCCCTCCGAATGTCTGAAACAACCCGGAAGCTCCGCGAGTGACATACATGTACAACTTTATTGACTGGCCAGGATATAGGGTTGTTGACTAAAGCACACTTTCTCACGTCACAAACAATAGTAGCAGAGGGCGTTGCTGTTTAATGAACCTGTTAACAAATGACCCTGCTGCTGTATAAATAAATTCCAATAACTGCACGAAGTAAATTGTACCTTGCCTACAATTCCTAACTGTTTGTTTCATCTCTAAGGTGTGATTCAATCACGAATGCTAGAAAGAATAAACCATTTCCCCCCAATTCGCCCACAGTAGTAGCAAAAACTTTTGAAGAAGTGTGTATCCAATTACACCTGTCGCAGGTATAGAAGAACGGCTCCGTGATCAAGAACGCAGGGAAGTGGTTTTCAATACTAATGGAGGCTAATCTGACTGCTTTATACAGACTGCGAAAATGTTTAATACTCGAATTGGATTTAGAGGTAAACCCACAAAATATTTACCATTCATATCAAATTATATACCGTAAGAACGGATTTTCCTATCACTAGTTTACAACACTTTACGTGTTATGCCAGCTTGGCGCAGAGTTGGTTTTAGATATCTATGTATATCACATCCTGTATACTTCACCAGGAACCGTTCTCTCTCCTCAAAATTAGGCTTTTTAGATAATTTTATTGAAACGGCAAGATCGAGAAAGTCCTTAGTGTGAGCAAATAGTGAGAAAGACAGAGAGAGAGAGACAAACAGACTTTCAGCCGAGCAGAAAGATTAAGAGTGGCAATTGGTAACGCCTAGTATTGAGCGGAACTTTAGTCGGTGAATAAATCAACTTGAAGACAAGGAAGCAGCCCGAAACAAGACCATCTACCAAAATAATTACTTTTGAAGTGAGCTTCGTTATGCGTGCTAGACGGGAAAAAAAACCACTTAGACATATTCATAAGCGGGGTCAATATTTTGTTTCCTTATACATTACAACTATAACCCCAAGCGTTAAACACGGCTGTTATAGGCAGTGGACAACCTTATCACTTGTCAGTAAGCTTGAGTATCACAATTTTTCTAAAAACTGCTCTTCTTTGAGTTCAGAAAATGGTCTTGGTTGGCAATGGGCTATAGGATTCATGTAAAGCGCCTTAAACATTTAGTGAAAAAGTGTTGGTTAGAAAAACTTTCATCTGTTCGTTTATTTCCAATCTGTGAACTTGGTAAGTTCAACAACTTCAGAGGCGTTAAGTTTTCAGCTAAACACTCATGCAGCGCGGTATTAAGGCATTTGAAGCAGACATGCCGGAGGAACTGGTGCTCATGACCAGGCCAGAACACTACATGAAAACACAGTCTGACAGTTGAGGTTACTTTTTTTTACTGAGTCTTTATTTTTTTTTTCATAATTGCATAAGGGGACAGTTTGAAAGGGATAATAGCAACGTATAAAATAGTAGGCTGTGACACGATCATTATTTAAAAGGATATCTTTTTTCCCCTTAGTGTGGAGGATGCGTTTGATGTTTTGATCAATCTTTTATGAGCCAGTTTCCTAACTATCAGTACTAAGGTTTAGTTGACATGATGAGTCAACGCCCGGACACGCAACACTTGGTTCAAGCTTTTTAAATTACATAAGCTACAGCCCTGATAAGATAAGTCTTTTTATTTTTTTTTATTTTGATATAATTTTTTGTTATCTTTTTATAAGTTGTAGTTGATCGAGTTGGACTGCTCCAGACCTCGGAAAGACGTCACGGGTTAAAGTCTCCAGGAAAGATAACCATCTCCATTTTCCGTACATTCATTCGTGATAACCAGCTCTCTAGTGGGTATGAACCACTCCACAGGCTGGTATCGCGCGGTACACGTACGCCATAGGACAGGGAGAGACGGAGAGTAGGGCGGCACATGGACAAACTCCTGACTTTCACATTTTCAACACTCGCCACTAGGACAAGAATTATTTTGGGCTCGGCTGGATCTTTCAGGATTTTAATCCTGGTTTGAATCGAGTTTAATCAATTCCTCGAAAAAGACCTAATCTTAAAAGTGCTATTTATAACCTATCCATTTTTCCCTCATTCATTTTAATCGTATCTTGAAGTTGCATGCTGAAAGGTGTAAACAAAATGAAAATGAGGTAGAAAAGTTCAACTAATTTACTATTAGCTGCAATTGCTAAACGTTAGGAATGCAGAACGTTTCAACGCCTGTCAGCAGCTCATCATCCGACATAAATAAATAGTCTGGAAGAGTGAACCAAAGTCTCTCTAGCATGCGTAATGAATGAACTTTTGATAAAGTCATGTAGCAATCCTTGCTCTGTCGATCAATAAAATATAATTTGTTCAAAGCAAAAACTTCAAAAGCGTTAGATGTGCTTTCCGAAAGTTAAATATTTTTATTGCCCGAACAATTCATCCGAAGTTTATACAAATTTATATGTCATATCTTCTCCATCGGAGAGAAAAGCATAAAGCATAATTGTGCTTGGACACATCTGCTGGCATGTCATAAACATAAGTAATGAGTATGTTCTCACCAGGAATGAAGGGCAATAAATTTTCAGCTGTACTTGCATTTTACAAGACTATTTAATAAAGGTCTGGGCCTGTTCGTAACTAGCATTTTGATTCTTCCTCTATCTCTCTTTCTTATTTTCTCTGGAGGTCTCCTCCTTTCTTCTTTTCTGTCTCTATCTTTCTCCTTCTCACTCTCTCTTTTTCTCTCCGTCTCTTACTGTCTGACAGACTGTCTGTCTGTCTCTCTGTCCGCCTGTCTCTCTCTCTCTGTGTCTCTCTGTCTCTCTCTCTCTCTCTCTCTCTCTCTCTCTCTCTCTCTCTCTCTCTCTCTCTCTCTCTCTCTCTCTCTCTCTCTCTCTCTCTCTCTCTCTCTCTCTCTCTCTCTCTCTCTCTCTTTTTTCCCTTATCTATTTATTTTTCAATTTAGATCCCCACCTAACGGTGCCAAATCTCCCATATATATCCCATCTACTTGTTTTTCACAACGACCCAGAGGTGGGGTGTGTAGGGTGTCTTATTAATTCCATCGTGGACCCTAGAAATCATTAGGGAGCATGTTTAATGGCTTGATCGCTTGTCTTTCATTGGTTTATCTGCCTGCCTTGTTTGCTCGTTGCCAAGTATCAGCGAGCAGCATCAGAGGGTTGGCACTGCTGCCAGCCTCAGCTCAGAGAGGGACTGTCACCTGTTCTCAAGTGTATCCATGTGTTTGAACTGCTCAGCAGGAGTTGGATAACTTAAGATTAGTCAACATCAGTTGCAGTTCGGACCAGTTCGAATGAAGCAAACGCTGGTGCAATTAATTTTTAAAAAAAAATTGATAACCAAAATTGCCATGGCAATAATCATAATGATGATACTGAACAGATGGTGCTGCTGCTGCTTGATGATGAATTTTAAGGATTTTGACTATTGTGAGTAAAGTTTTAAGCGAAGAGATGAGACTGATAATAAAATACTGAAGATCAATGCTGAGCACAAAAAGATTAAAATTTAATGTAATATACAAAATAAAAAACAAATTAAAAGAATCTTACGCTTTAAATTCGACGCTAATTCTAATTTTCAAACTAAAGGAAAGCTGAGTGATATACATCAGTAACAATAATGAAATATCTCAAGCCGCTATTATTTCTATTACTACACTACGACTTACGAGAACTCGGAGTTTTTAGTAAGCAGAATTAAAAAAGATAATTGAAGTGTTCAGAAGTGAAATATTTTTCGGAATAAAACAGCCTAAAAGTGCTGAGTCACTACAACAATGAAATCAATAATAAAATTATCTCAGAGACCAGCTCCGCGAAGATGCAATATGAGAAACTTAAATTAAAACATTCACCATTCTTCGTTCGGGTAAATCAAAGATCAGAACTCAAAACATACAAGAGAATCACTAAGCCCTAGAAATCGGTCTAAAGATGAGGATGATGATGATGATGATGATGATGATGATGATGATGAAAATGGCGGTGATGATGATAGAGAATGACGATGCGGACGGTAATGGTCACATTTATGTTTATGAAAGTGATGAGGCTGATTATCATGTTAACGATGTTGGTGAAGGCGGTGATAATGTGATGAGGCTGAGAATTATGCTAATATAATGATTCCGGTTATGCATTGGTATTTACTTACATGTATGTACCGGTAATTATAAAACCCATAATGAGAGAATGATTTCAAAGATGGGCGTAGTTTCCAGCTACTCAGAGTACAAAAATGTAAACCAGAGTCAGCCTACAGGCTTATGATTCTAGTCACATAATAAGGGGTTACAAAAATAGTTTTAAGAATCAACGTAGATCATATAAATTCTGTAGCCTATAGGTGTGACAGTGGTAACGATCGTTTTACCTTTGATTAACACATACAAAGACAGAAGTAATAGTCGTCAGCCGAAACAATGAGTGACCACAAATCAACATCTTTATCAATGGGAATAAGATACGAAGAGCCCTGGAGTGCTATATTGAAGCCATTTTGATGTATGGATGCGAGGCCTGGACAATTTCAAAACAGGTACAAAAGAAACTGGAGGCAAAGAAATGTGGTTCCTTCGTAGAATGCTAAGAATCTCATGGAATGCAAAGAAATCAAACGAAATATTGTTATGAGAAGCCGACTCAAATTACAACAAGATCAGTCACGTAAACGCTAAGCAACCTTTTTTGGTCATGTGATGAGAAGAGAGAAACTAGAACATCTTGTGAAAAGAGGAATGATGGAGGGAAAACGCAGCAGGGAAAAACAGCGTGAAAAGATTAAGATGGACTAACCAAGTGGCTCAAAGTCAAAGCAGAACGAGTGTCGGAAGCACTGAAAGCGACGAGGGATATAGATGCGTGGAAGGTTATGATCGCATGGCACCTGATTGATTAAACATACACCCATATGAGATGATGCGCTGTATATAGGAACATCTATCCACACATACACATCTTAGATGGTGCGTTGTATATAGGAACATCTATCAACATATACACATCTTAGATGGTGCTTTGTATATAGGAACATCAATCAACAGATACACATCTTAGATGGTGTTTTGTATATAGGAACATCAATCAACACATGCACATCTCAAATGGTGCTTTGTATATAGGAACATCAATCAACAGATACACATCTTAGATGGTGTTTTGTATATAGGAACATCAATCAACACATGCACATCTCAGATGGTGCTTTGTATATAGGAACATCAATCAACAGATACACATCTTAGATGGTGTTTTGTATAAAGGAACATCAATCCACACATACATATCTTAGATGATTCGTTGTATATAGGAACATCAATCAACACATACACGTATGAGATGATGCTTTGTATATAGGAACATCAATCAACACATACACGTATGAGATGATGCGTTGTATATAGGAACATCAATCAACACATATACGTATGAGATGATGCTTTGTATATAGGAACATCAATCAACACATACATATCTTAGATGATGCGATGTATATAGGAACATCAATCAACACATATACGTATGAGATGATGCTTTGTATATAGGAACATCAATCAACACATACACGTATGAGATGATGCGTTGTATATAGGAACATCAATCAACAACACACGTTTGAGATGATGCGTTGTATATAGGAACATCAATCAACACATACACGTATGAGATGGTGCGTTGTATATAGGAACATCAAGCAACACATACACATCTTAGATGGTGCTTTGTATATAGGAACATCAATCAACACATACACATCTTAGATGGTGTTTCATATATAGGAACATCAATCAACATACACATCTTAGATGGTGCTTTGTATATAGGAACATATATAGGAACATCAATCAACACATACACATCTTAAATGGTGCTTTGTATAAAGGAACATCAAGCAACACATATCCTTTTTAGATGGTGCTTTGTATATAGGAACATCAATCAACACATACACATCTTAGATGGTGCGTTGTATATAGGAACATCAATCAACACATACACGTATGAGATGATGCGATGTATATAGGAACATCAATCAACACATACACATCTCAGATGGTGCTTTGTATATAGGAACATCAATCAACACATACACGTATGAGATGGTGCGTTGTATATAGGAACATCAATCAACACATACACGTATGAGATGATGCGATGTATATAGGAACATCAATCAACACATACACATCTCAGATGGTGCTTTGTATATAGGAACATCAATCAACACATGCACATCTCAGATGGTGCTTTGTATATAGGAACATCAATCAACAGATACATATCTTAGATGATTCGTTGTATATAGGAACATCAATCAACACATGCACATCTCAGATGGTGCTTTGTATATAGGAACATCAATCAACAGATACACGTATGAGATGGTGCTTTGTATATAGGAACATCGATCAACACATACACATCTTAGATGGTGCGTTGTATATAGGAACATCAATCAACAGATACACGTATGAGATGATGCTTTGTATATAGGAACATCAATCAACACATACACATCTTAGATGGTGCGTTGTATATAGGAACATCAATCAACACATACACATCTTAGATGGTGTTTTGTATATAGGAACATCAATCAACACATGCACATCTCAGATGGTGCTTTGTATATAGGAACATCAATCAACAGATACACATCTTAGATGGTGTTTTGTATAAAGGAACATCAATCCACACATACATATCTTAGATGATTCGTTGTATATAGGAACATCAATCAACACATACACGTATAAGATGATGTGTTGTATATAGGAACATCAATCAACACATACACGTATGAGATGATGCGATGTATATAGGAACATCAATCAACACATATACGTATGAGATGATGCTTTGTATATAGGAACATCAATCAACACATACACGTATGAGATGATGCTTTGTATATAGGAACATCAATCAACACATACACATCTTAGATGGTGCTTTGTATATAGGAACATCAATCAACACATACACATCTTAGATGGTGCTTTGTATATAGGAACATCAATCAACACATACACATCTGAGATGGTGCTTTGTATATAGGAACATCAATCAACACATACACATCTTAGATGGTGCGTTGTATATAGGAACATCAATCAACAGATACACGTATAAGATGATGCGTTGTATATAGGAACATCAATCAACACATACACATCTTAGATGGTGCGTTGTATATAGGAACATCAATCAACACATACACATCTTAGATGGTGTTTTGTATATAGGAACATCAATCAACACATACACGTATGAGATGGTGCGTTGTATATAGGAACATCAATCAACACATACACGTATGAGATGATGCGTTGTATATAGGAACATCAATCAACACATACACGTATGAGATGATGCGATGTATATAGGAACATCAATCAACACATACACGTATGAGATGATGCGTTGTATATAGGAACATCAATCAACACATATACGTATGAGATGATGCTTTGTATATAGGAACATCAATCAACACATACATATCTTAGATGATGCGATGTATATAGGAACATCAATCAACACATATACGTATGAGATGATGCTTTGTATATAGGAACATCAATCAACACATACACGTATGAGATGATGCGTTGTATATAGGAACATCAATCAACAACACACGTTTGAGATGATGCGTTGTATATAGGAACATCAATCAACACATACACGTATGAGATGGTGCGTTGTATATAGGAACATCAAGCAACACATACACATCTTAGATGGTGCTTTGTATATAGGAACATCAATCAACACATACACATCTTAGATGGTGTTTCATATATAGGAACATCAATCAACATACACATCTTAGATGGTGCTTTGTATATAGGAACATATATAGGAACATCAATCAACACATACACATCTTAAATGGTGCTTTGTATAAAGGAACATCAAGCAACACATATCCTTTTTAGATGGTGCTTTGTATAAAGGAACATCAATCAACACATACACATCTGAGATGGTGCGTTGTATATAGGAACACCAATCAACACATACACGTATGAGATGATGCGATGTATATAGGAACATCAATCAACACATGCACATCTCAGATGGTGCTTTGTATATAGGAACATCAATCAACAGATACACGTATGAGATGGTGCTTTGTATATAGCAACATCAATCAACACATACACATCTTAGATGGTGCGTTGTATATAGGAACATCAATCAACAGATACACGTATGAGATGATGCTTTGTATATAGGAACATCAATCAACACATACACATCTTAGATGGTGCGTTGTATATAGGAACATCAATCAACACATACACATCTTAGATGGTGTTTTGTATATAGGAACATCAATCAACACATGCACATCTCAGATGGTGCTTTGTATATAGGAACATCAATCAACAGATACACATCTTAGATGGTGTTTTGTATAAAGGAACATCAATCCACACATACATATCTTAGATGATTCGTTGTATATAGGAACATCAATCAACACATACACGTATAAGATGATGTGTTGTATATAGGAACATCAATCAACACATACACGTATGAGATGATGCGATGTATATAGGAACATCAAGTAACACATATACGTATGAGATGATGCGATGTATATAGGAACATCAATCAACACATACACGTATGAGATGATGCGATGTATATAGGAACATCAATCAATACATACACGTATGAGATGATGCGATGTATATATAGGAACATCAATCAACACATACACGTATGAGATGATGCGATGTATATAGGAACATCAATCAATACATACACATATGAGATGATGCGATGTATATAGGAACACCAATCAACACATACACGTATGAGATGATGCGATGTATATAGGAACATCAATCAATATATACACGTATGAGATGATGCGATGTATATATAGGAACATCAATCAACACATACACGTATGAGATGATGCGATGTATATAGGAACATCAATCAATACATACACGTATGAGATGATGCGATGTATATAGGAACATCAATCAACACATACACGTATAAGATGATGCGTTGTATATAGGAACATCAATCAACACATACACATCTTAGATGGTGCGTTGTATATAGGAACATCAATCAACACATACACGTATGAGATGATGCGATGTATATAGGAACATCAATCAACACATACACGTATGAGATGATGCGTTGTATATAGGAACATCAATCAACACATACACATCTTAGATGGTGCGTTGTATATAGGAACATCAATCAACACATGCACATCTCAGATGGTGCTTTGTATATAGGAACATCAATCAACAGATACACGTATGAGATGGTGCGTTGTATATAGGAACATCAATCAACACATACACATCTTAGATGGTGTTTTGTATATAGGAACATCAATCAACACATGCACATCTCAGATGGTGCTTTGTATATAGGAACATCAATCAACAGATACATATCTTAGATGATTCGTTGTATATAGGAACATCAATCAACACATGCACATCTCAGATGGTGCGTTGTATATAGGAACATCAATCAACAGATACACGTATGAGATGATGCTTTGTATATAGGAAAATCAATCAACACATACACATCTTAGATGGTGCGTTGTATATAGGAACATCAATCAACACATACACATCTTAGATGGTGTTTTGTATATAGGAACATCAATCAACACATGCACATCTCAGAGTGTGCTTTGTATATAGGAACATCAATCAACAGATACACATCTTAGATGGTGTTTTGTATAAAGGAACATCAATCCACACATACATATCTTAGATGATTCGTTGTATATAGGAACATCAATCAACACATACACGTATAAGATGATGTGTTGTATATAGGAACATCAATCAACAGATACACATCTTAGATGGTGTTTTGTATAAAGGAACATCAATCCACACATACATATCTTAGATGATTCGTTGTATATAGGAACATCAATCAACACATACACGTATTAGATGATGTGTTGTTTATAGGAACATCAATCAACACATACACGTATGAGATGATGCGATGTATATAGGAACATCAAGTAACACATATACGTATGAGATGATGCTTTGTATATAGGAACATCAATCAACACATACACGTATGAGATGATGCTTTGTATATAGGAACATCAATCAACACATACACATCTTAGATGGTACGTTGTATATAGGAACATCAATCAACACATACACATCTTAGATGGTGCGTTGTATATAGGAACATCAATCAACACATACACGTATAAGATGATGCGTATTATATAGGAACATCAATCAACACATACACATCTTAGATGGTGCGTTGTATATAGGAACACCAATCAACACATACACGTATGAGATGATGCGATGTATATAGGAACATCAATCAATACATACACGTATGAGATGATGCGATGTATATAGGAACATCAATCAACACATACACGTATGAGATGATGCGATGTATATAGGAACATCAATCAATACATACACGTATGAGATGATGCGATGTATATAGGAACACCAATCAACACATACACGTATGAGATGATGCGATGTATATAGGAACATCAATCAACACATACACGTATGAGATGATGCGATGTATATAGGAACATCAATCAATACATACACGTATGAGATGATGCGATGTATATAGGAACATCAATCAACACATACACGTATGAGATGATGCGATGTATATAGGAACATCAATCAATACATACACGTATGAGATGATGCGATGTATATAGGAACACCAATCAACACATACACGTATGAGATGATGCGATGTATATAGGAACATCAATCAATACATACACGTATGAGATGATGCGATGTATATAGGAACATCAATCAACACATACACGTATGAGATGATGCGATGTATATAGGAACATCAATCAACACATACACGTATGAGATGATGCTTTGTATATAGGAACATCAATCAATACATACACTTCTTAGATGGTGCTTTGTATAAAGGAACATCGATCAACACATACAAATCTTAGATGGTGCTTTGTATATAGGAACATCAATCAACATACACATCTTAGATGGTGCTTTGTATATAGGAACATCAATCAACACATACACATCTTAAATGGTGCTTTGTATATAGGAACATCGATCAACACATACACTTCTTAGATGGTGCTTTATATAAAGGAACATCAATCAACACATACACATCTGAGATGGTGCGCTGTATATAGGAACATCAATCAATCAACACATACCCATCTGAGATGTCTTAATATTTATAGGACCACAAATCCACACATAACCATCTAAGATGATTTGTTGAACATAAGAACACCAGTAAATAAACACCACCTGACATATTGTTATGTATAATGAAACACCAATCCACACCCACACATCTA